>JAOBAY020071008.1:0-11737 GCA_025331085.2 Zoanthus sociatus | reverse complement strand
AACTTGTAAACCAATCAGTCAAACATCCGCAAAAAGTGTATTTCAAAATTTTCTTTTAAACATACTTTTTACATTAACATCCATAAATTTTGTACAGCTAGCCTTAATTTTGAGACATGATTTTCAATATTTGTAGCCCGACTACACGCTCTTAAAGCGTTTGTTTCCTTGTAAATTTATAGGTTAATGCATACATTAATTACCCGATTAAAAGTTTACAGCCGAGTGAATGAGTGAGTGAGCGAGTGAAATCACCTCACTCCTAAGCCCAATCGATGACTGACGTACCACCAAGGTATATGGATATGAACCATCACAGACAAACTTAAATTCACTTATCACAAGCACCATCTGTGCTAAAATAAAACAAAAACATAAACAGCATCAAAAATAATCATCATAGGTACAATATACCTCAGAAACGGCATTACAAGCAAAATGTGCATGGATGAACAGTCAGTACAACAGCATGCAAAGTTTCCCCTTTACGACAACAGTGTGCAGGGATGACCCACCACCAGAACGGTGTGCAGGGATGACCTATCATCACCACAGTGCGTGGGGATGACTTCTAATCAAAAAGGTGTCCAGGGAAAACCCATCACAAGCACAGTGACCAAGGATGACCCATCACCAGCACGGTGTGCAGGTATAACCCATCACCAGCTAGGTGTGCAAAAATGACCCACTACCAGCATGGTGTGCAAAGATGAACCATCACCAGCACGGTGTCCAAGGATGATACATCACCACCACGGTGTGCAGGGTTGATCCATCACCAGAAAGATGTGCAGGGATGGGCCATCACTAGCACGGTGTGCAGGAATCACCCATCACCAATACGGCGTGCAAGGATGACACAAAACAAGCACGGTGTGCAGGAATCACCCATCACCAGCACGCTGTGCAGGGATACCAAATCACCAGCACAGTATAAAGTGATAAGCCATCACCACCATGTTGTGCAAGGATGACACATCATGAGCACGGTGTGTAGAGATGACTTATCACCAGCAACATTTCCAAGGTGACCCATCAAAAACACAGTAAACAAAAATGACCCATCACCACCAAGGTATGTAGATATGAACCATCACAGAAAAACTTAAATTTACTTATCACAAGCACCACTGGTGCTAAAATAAAACAAAAACATAAACAGAATCAAAAATAATCATCATAGGTACAATATACCTCAGAAACCGCAGTACAAGCAAAATGTGCATAGATGACCAGTCAGTACAACAGCATGCAAAATTTCCTCTTTAAAACAGTGTGCAGGGATGTTTCACAATCAGCACGGTGTGCAGGGATGACCCATCACCAACACGGTGTTCAGGGATGACCCATCACCAACACAGTGTGTAAGGATGACCCATCACCAGCAATGTGTGCAGGGATAATCCATCACCAGCACGGTGTGGAAGGATGACCCATCACAAGCATAGTGTGCAGCTATGGCCCACAGCCAGCACAGGGTGAAGAGATAACATATCAGAAGCACAGTCATTAAAGATGAAACATCATCACTACAGTGTTTAAACATGACCCATCACCAGAACAGTGTTAAAAGATGACCCATCAACAGTACAGTGTGCAGGAATGACCCATCACCAGCACGGTGTGCAGGGATGACCCATCACCAGCACAATGTGCAGGTGTGACCCATCACCAGCACTATATGCAGGTGACCCATTACCAACACAGTCTGCAGGTTTGACCCAACATCACCTCGGTGTACAGAGATAACACATTTCCAGCACGGTGTGCAAGAGTGACCCATCACCAGCACGGTGTGCATGGATGACCCACAACCATCATGGTGTGTAGGAATGACCTATCCAGCACGGTGTACAGGGATGAGCCATCACAAGCACAGTGTGGAGGGATGACCCATAACCAAAAACGTCTCCAAGGATGACCAATCACCGGCACGGTGTCCAAGGATTAGCCATTACCACCACAGTGACCAAGGATGACCCATTAATAGCACGGTGTGCAAGGATGACTCGTCACCAGCACGGTGTACAAAGATGAGTCAAACACCATCACAGTGTGCAGGGAAGACTCCTCACCAGCACAGTGTGCAGGGATGACCCTCACCAGCATGGTGTCCAGGGATGACCCATCACCAACATGGTATCCAGGGATGACCCATCACCACCACAGTGTGTAGGGATTACCGATACCCAAAAAGTGCCCTAGAATAACCCATCACCAGCACAGTGACTAAGGATGACCCATCACCAGCAACGTGTGCAGAATTACCGTACAGCACGGTGTGGAGGGATGAGCCATCACCACCACAGTGTGAAGAGATGAACAATCACCAGCTTAGGGTCCACGGATAAATCATCACCAGCACACTGTGCAGCAATGACCGATCACCTGCACAGTGTGCAGGGTGAACCATCACCACCATGGTGTCCAAGGATGACAAATCACCGGCACAGTGTGCAGGGATGGCCCATCACCAGCAATGTCTGCAAAGATAACCCATCACCACCACGATGTGAAAGGATGACACATCACCACCACGATGTGCAGGGATGACACATCACCAAAAATTTGTGCATGTATAAGCCAGCACCAGTACGGTGTGCAGGGAACATCCGTCACCAGGACGGTGTGAAGAGATAAGATATCACCAGCACGTTGTGCAACGATGAGCCATCACCAGCATGATGTGCACATCACCAGCAGAGATAAGCCATCACGAACACGGTGTGCGGGGATGAGCCATCACAAGCTTGGTGTGAAGAAAAGAGCAATCACCAACTTGGTATGCAGGGATGACCAATCACCAGTACAGTGTGCAAAGGACGACCCATCAATAGCACACTGTCCAAGAATAACCCATCACCAGCAAGGTGTGCACGAATGACCCATCACTAGCAAGGTGCGCCAAAATAACCTATCACTAGCAAAGTATGCAAAGATGACCCATCACCAGAAAGGTGTGCAGGGAATAGCCATAACCAGCACGTTGTGCAAAGATGAGCTATCACCAGCACAGAATGTTGGATGAGCATCACAGACACGGTGTGCACGGATGAGCATCAAAGACACGGTGTGCAAGGATAAACATCAGAAACACAAAGTGCATGGATGACCATTACAGACACGCTGTGCATCGATAAGAATTACACATACGGTGTAAATCGATGAACATCACAGACATTGTGTGCATGAACAAGCATCACAGACACAGTGTGCATGGATAACAATCACAGACATGGTCTGCAAGGATAAACATCACAGACACAAAGTGCATGGATGTTATTCACAGACATGGCGTGCATAAATAAACATCACAGACAAAGAGTGCATAGATGAGCATCAAAGACACGGTGTGCATGAATGACCATCAGAGACACGGTATCTATGGATGAGCATCAAAGACATGGTGTGCATGGATAAACATCACAGACACAGAGTGCATTGATGAGCATCACAGACACGGTGTAAAAGGATAAACATCACAGACACAAAGTGAATGGATGAGCTTTACAGACATGGTGTGCATAGATAAACATCAGAGACACGGACTGCATAGATGAGCATCATAAACACGGTGTGCATGGTAGACCAACACAGAAACGGTGTGCATGGATGAACGTCAAAGACACGGTGTACATGGATGACCATCATAGAAACGAGGTGCATGGATGATCATCACATACACATTGTGCATAAATAAGCTTCACAGACTTAGTGTCCATAGATGAACATCACACACACGGTGTACAAGGATATACATCCAAGTGACAGAGTACATGGATAAGCATCATAGACAAAGCTTGCATGGATACGTATCACAGACACGGTGTACATTGATGAGCATCACAGACACGGTGTGCATGGATGAGAATCACAGATACGGTCTGCATGGATGAGCATCACAGACACGGTGTTTATGGATAGGCATTACACACACGGTTTGCAACGAAGAGCAACACAGACACGGTGTGTAGGATCAGCCTCACAGGCACTCTGTGCTTCGATAAGCATAACAGAAACTGCAATGTGCATGGATAAGCATCACAAACACAGAGTGCATCGATGAGCATCACAGACATGGCGTGCATGGATGAATATCATAGACACTGTGTGCATGGATGACCATCAAAAACACGGTGTCCATGGATGACCATCACAGACACGCTGTGCATGGATGAGCATCACAGACACGCAGTGCATGGATGAGCATGATAGACACCGTGTGCAAGGACAAACATCACAAACACAAACTGCATGGATGACCATCACAGACACGGTCTGCATGGTTGAGCATGACAGACACAGTCTGCATGGATGAACATCACAGACATGGTGTGCATGGATGAGCATCATAGATACGCTGTGCACCGATAAGCATCACAGACACGGTGTGCTTTAATGAGCATCACAGACACAGTGTCCATGGATGAGCATCACAGACACGAGGTGCATGCATGAGCATCACAAACACATTGTGAATGAATGAGCATCAGAAACACAGTGTGCATCGATGAGCCTCAAAGACACTGTGTGCAGGGATGAATATCACAGCCTTGGTGTGCATGAATGAGCATCACAGACACGGTGTGCGAGGATGAGCATCATTAACACGGTGTGCATGGTAGACCAACACAGAAACGATGTGCATGGATGAACGTCAAAGACACGGTGTACACGGATGACCATCATAGAAACGAGGTGCATGGATGATCATCATTTACACATTGTGCATAAATAAGCTTCACAGACTTAGTGTGCATGGATGAACATCACACACACGGTGTACAAGGATATACATCCAAGTGACAGAGTACATGGATGAGCATCATAGACAAAGATTACACTGTATCACAGACACGGTTTACATTGATGAGCATCACAGACACGGTGTACATCGATGAGCATCACAAACAAGGTAGCCATGGATGACCATCAAAGACACTATGTGCAGGGATAAATATTGCAGAGATGGTGTGCATGAATGAGCATCACAGACACGATGTGCATGCATGAGCATCATAGACAAAGAGTGCATGGATGGGCATCACAGACACAGGGTGCAAAGATAAACATCACAAACTCAGAGTGCACGGATGAGCATCACAGACATGGTGTGCGTGGATGAGCATCACAAACACCGTTCGCATGAATGAGCATCAAAGACACTGTGTGCAGGGATGAATATCACAGAGATGATGTGCATAAAGGAGTGTCACAGACACTGTATGCATGGATGAGCATCAGAGACACGGTGTGCATCCATGAGCATCATAGCCAAAAAGTGCATTGATGGGCATCAAAGACACGGGATGCAAAGATAAACAACACAAACTCGGTGTGCATGGATGAGCATCACAGACACGGTGTGCATCCATGAGCATCATAGACAAAGATGCATTGATGGGCATCAGAGACACGGGGTGCAAAGATAAACAACACAAACTCAGAGTGCATGGATGAGCATCACAGACACGGTGTGCATGCATGAGCATCATAGACAAAGAGTGCATTGATGGTCATAAAAGACACGGGGTGCAAGGATAAACAACACAAACTCAGAGTGAATGGATGAGCATCACAGACACGGTGTGCGGGGATAACAATCACAGACACGGTGTGCGTGGATAACAATCACAGACACGGTGTGCGTGGATAAGAATCACCAACACGGTGTTCATGGATGAGCATCACAGACACGGTGAGCAAGGATAAACATCACAGACACGGAGTACATGGATGAGCATTACAGATACGGTGAGCATGGATGACCATCACAGACACGGTGTGCAAGGATAAACATCGCAAACACAAAGTGCATGGAAGCGCATCACAGACACGGTGTGCAAAGATAAACATCACAGACACAGAGTGCATCGATGAGCATCACAGACACGATGTGCATGGATGATCATTACCAGACACAGTGTGCATGGATGAGCATCACAGACACGTTGTCCATGAATGAGTATCAAAGACACGGTGTCCGTGGATAAGCATGACAGACACAGTGTGCATGGATGAATATCACAGACATGCGCTGTGCACCGATAAGCATCGCAGAAAGGGTGTGCAATCGATGAACACCACATACACTGTGTGCTTGGATGACCTTTGCAAACACACTGTGCATGGATGTCTTCACAGATACAGATTGCATGGATGACCATTACAGACACGGTGTGCATGGATGAGTATCACAGACATGGTGTGCATGGATGAGCATCATAGACACGCTGTGCATCGATAAGCACCACAGACACGGTGTCCATCGACGAGCATCACAGACACTGTGTGCTTACATAAGCATCAATAACACAGTGTGCATCGATAAGCTTCACAGCCAGGGTGTGCATGGATGAGCATCAGAAACAAGGTGTGCATGGATGAGCATCACAGACACGTTGTGCACAGCTGAACATCACCTACACATTGTCCATGGATAAGCATCACAGACAAGGTGTCAATGCATGAATATCACAGAAACGGTGTGAAGGGATGAGCATCACAGACACGGTGTGCATGGATGAGCATCACAGACACGGTGTGCAAGGATAAAAATCACAGACAGATTCCATGGATGAGCATCAAACACACGGTGTTCATGGATGAACATCATAGACACGGTGTCCATGGATGAGCATCACAAACACGGTCTGCATCGATGAGCATAACAGAAACGGTGTGCATGGATTCATATCATCACAGACACGATGTGCATGGATGAGCATCAGAAACACGGTGTGCATGGATGAACACCACAGGGACGAGGTGCATGGATGATCATCACATACACATTATGCATGGATAAGCATCACAGAAAGAAAGTGCATGGATGAGCAACAGAGACACGGTGTGCAAAACTTAACATCACAGGCACAAAGTGCATGAATGAGCAACAGAGACACGGTGTGCATGGATGAACATCACAGACACGGTGTGCAAGGATAAATATCACAGAGACAGAGTGAATGGATGACTATCACAGACAAGGTGTGCATGGATAAGCATCACAGACACGGTTGGCATAGTTGTGCATCACAGACACGGTGGGCATCGACGTATATCATAGAAATGGTGTCCATGCATGAGCATCACAGAAACGGTGGGCATGCATGAGCACCACAGACACCGTGTGTAAGGATAAATATCACACACACAGTGTGGAAGGATAAACATCACAGACAGAGAGTGCATGGATGAGCATCACAGACACGGTGTGCATGGATGAGCATCACAGACACGGTGTGCATGGATGAGCATCACAGAGACAGAGTGCATGGATGAGCATCACAGACACGGTGTGCATCTATAGATGAGCATCAAAGATACGGTGTACAAGGATAAACATCACAGTCACAGAGTGCATAAATGAGCATCACATACACGGTGTGCAAGAATAAAAATCGTAGACAGAGTGCATGGATAAGCATTACAGACAGGGTGTGCAAGGAGGAACATTACAGACAGAGTGCATAGATGAGCATCACAGACACGATGTGCATGGATGAGCATCACAGACACGGTGTGCATGGATGAGCATCACAGACACCGTGTGCAAGAATAAAAATTGCAGACACAGAATGCATGAATAAGCATTACAGACAGAGTGTGCATGGAGGAACATCACAGACACAGAGTTCATGGATGAGCATCACACACACGATGTGCATGGATAAGCATCACAGACATGGTGTGCATGGATGAGCATCAGAGACACGGTGTGCAAGGATAAAAATCACAGACACAGATTCTATGGATGCGTATCACAGACACGGTGTGAATGGATAAGCGTCACAGACACAGAGTGCATGGATGAGCATAACAGAAACGGTGTGCATGGATTATCATCACAGACACGGTGAGCATGGATGAGCATCAGAAACACGGCGTAATAATAATAATAATAATAATAATAATAATCATCTTTATTTCCTTGAGACAAAATTACATATCCAAAGTTACAAATATATAAATAAATCAATAAAATAATTACTACTAAAATTAATATAATATAAGTCATATGGCATTATATTTGAAGATAAGTCTATTAACGAATATATTTTTAAATCTCTCTGTATTGACTATCGGACGAATGGCCTTATTATTTCTTAAAAAATATTTGGTCTACTTAAAAAAATTTGATCTACTATTGGAAGAGATTGTTATGGAAATTTACATAGGTTTTGTAGGAATGGCCTGGTCCACGAGCGCAATCTAAGCCTTCTAATGGATTTTTTAATGCGCCATATCTCGAATTTATGCGCCATTTGCGCATGGCGCACGTCCTTCCTAACCCCTGTAAAGAGTTAGGGTAAATGCTCAAAATGTCAGCTCTATACACTCTTTACAGCGTAACGACAAGCTTCAACCTTTTAAAGTGTTTTAGATTAAATGTGGCACATAATCAAGAACACCAATTTAGCATTATAAATCCATATCATGTAAATATCATCATCAGTCCATTTCTTATCTGAAGCCTTTTTTATAGGCCTAAGGCCCAAAATCTGTCTTGGAAAAAAAACAAAACGATATCAAGTAATTAAGAAAAAGGAATAACCTTAAACAGTTAAGTATAAACTTGTCACTGTATGTTTGTATTTACGTATTTTCTACGCACAACATTGTTTCTTCTCCCAATTCAGCCTAAAAGGGAAGCTGAAAGTTCTCTATAATAATTTATCCCTATCACTGACAATAAACCTGATGATTTTTTCTTCATATGTCACATCGGTATTGCTATACGGGTCCGAGACCTAGAGACTAACAGCTATGTTGAGAAAGTTTCGAACAAGATCCAGATGTTTTTTAACAAATACTTGCCGCACATTCTCAGCATTAGATGGCCTTGCACAATGAGAAATGAGGACTTATGACAACAAACCGGACAAGAGTCCAAAAAAGCAGAGATAAAAAGAGATCTTTGAGATGGATTGGACGTACACTGAGGAGAGAAAATGGAAGTATCGCCAAAATTAAGCTAAAATGGAACCCACAGGGGAAACGGAAGAGAGGGTGCCCCCACACTGGGCTGGAGGAGGACACACATGGCAGAGCTGAAAGCGAATAACAAACAGCATCTCTTTAATTAAGCAGTAGACTTCTTCGTTAGATTGTTGTTTGTTTGCTTCAATTGCTCTTTATAATGCGATCAAGAGAACGCAAAACGTCCAGCAATACGTTAATTCTTTCCGGTTTATCTTTTGTAATAAAAACCTTATCATTTAAAATCTTAAAATCTTTACTAGTATGAAGTAATTTAAATTTAACAAAACAACTCTTACTTCTTTGCATTTAGAGCTGTCCTTGATTGACGGGAAAATATGTGACGCAACGTCATCAAAGCCAAGTCTATACATATACTTGGCTAAGGTTTTTTTCTGCGTTTCCTTTAAATCGGAGCCGTAGTCTGCGATCAAACATTGGACGGTGGAAAACAGTTGAATTGCAGGAGTTAAGTTCTTTTCACTTTTCTTTCCTTGGCTTTCTATCCCTTTACAAAAGCAATGAATTATGTCTCAACTTAAAAACGTCCATAATGCTAAAACGCAAGTTATATATATTTAAAACTAGTTGTAAAATGCTAACATTTTACAACTAGCTGATTAAAACAATGTTATCATAGAGCCGTATAGTGTTTTTTATGCTAACAGTGGTGTATAACTGGTCTGTACGCTATTTGTCTGAACTACACTACTGGTTCCAAATGAGTAATTTTTTTTATCTTCAAAATTTTATAATCACTTAAAAAACACTTGAAAGTCCAGTTCCAACAAAAAATACTAAAGTTTTTAGTATCTTAAAACCTTATCGGAAGCCTTAAATCCTCAGAAGGGCATCATCTTTTAAAGACAGAAAATTTAAATTAAGAATTTCATACCCGTGCAACTTGCTCACAATATGCAATTTTCCAGCATTAATTGAGTTTCTGAGTCATCCACCGAGCACTACAGAAACCAGAGATGAGTATCGGCCCCAATGAGCTAATTGGCTTGAAAATGGATTGAGGCAATATTTAGCTTAGATATATAACAAGCAAAATATGGCTCCATAAAGTGAAGAAGTGGACAAAGCAAGACATGAATACCCAAAGGTAGCAAGTTCTTAAAGTACTTTAATGGCTGCATATAAACTAGTTCCATGCGATGGAACAGTGGCACAACCACGGGGAGGCAACGATCTTCACCTGCTTACAATTCGGAAACTAAAGATCAGTATCATCCCCTGGCTCTTATTTCATTAGGAGATTTAAACAAAGCACTTGATCTTGACCTGGTTTTAAGCCGTGCAGAAGGGCCAAACAAAGTTCAGTGCTTATCTGGTTCACTAAAAGCTACGCTCCAGTCCATTATTTCAACATGAAGGTAGATTCCGGTTACAAAGATTACTATGACAATTAGGAAACAATAAAAATAAACACAAGAATTATATGAATACTTACAACTACCTTTCCATTCTTCGAAGCACATTTCTGCTTTCTTCATTAAAGCAATCACTTTAACAGAAGCCACCTCACAGCCAGAGTTGAATTTATCAATCTCACTCAAAATTGCCTGAAAATCCGACATTTTCTTCAAATTACTACTGTAATTCAACCAGCGTTGATGCTCGTCTTTTTCCTGTTGTTCTATCAAGTAATTTAAAAATTGATTATTTGAGTCAATAACTGCAAAGTTGTTAGCTATCCAGTAAAAGTGAATGCTACTGCTGCTCATAATAATGCTAATGATGATGCTGGTGATATTCATAAACGATGATGATATTGATGTCGATAATGCTGATGATGCTAATGCGGAAGTTACTAATGGTGTTGCTAATTATGCTAATAATTGGTGACGATGGTACTGATGAAATGACGATGTTAACAAAAACCATGTAGATTTTGATAATAATAATTAACACAGGATCTGCTGTAAGAAAAATCTAACATAAATTCAACGTAAGAAATACTGAAAGCTCAAGTGATATTATACCTTTCTTTTTCTGCATATTCTCGGCCTTTATAATATCTGCTTTCTTTTGCTGTAAAAATATTAAATTTTATTGCAATTGTTATCAAATCGTATCACCTTTGTAATTTTATCATGAATTGGCTAAGATTTTTGAAAACATACCTTTTGCTTTCCTTTCTTAGGCCCCTTTATTTGATAGTTTGTTGCCTTTTTTATGCGGTTTGTAGCGACAGTTGTCGGTTTCTTGTTCGCAATAATTACTTTTGCATGTTTTTTCCCTTCAACCGAATCCGCATAAAACTGCATAAAACTTTTGTATTTCTGTCTACCCTTTAGTTGCTTTTTTCTCTTCCAAGGATCTTCGTCGAGTTTTCCTAAAACAGATCGTAAAATGCAAGCATAAGCTTAAACTTTAGCGCGTTAAGAAATACGCAATCTAAAAAAAATCTATTTATCTATTCTCTGCTCATCCATCCACCCATCTATCCATGCGTTGGTCCTTCTGTCCATCCATTCATCGATCAATCCACCCAACCATAAACTGGAGGGCAATGACAGATCAATGGAGGCAAGTATTAGCAGCATACTTTGTCCTTTACGTTATTAACTCTTAGGGAGGTAAGGGACCCTAGAAATACATGAAATAGAAGAAAACACAGCACAAAGAGGAATTACAGAGATAGTAGCGGTAGCAAAAATAAATAATGAGAGAATTTACTAATAAAAATGTAAATTCTACACCGTAAAAGAGAGAATACTTACTGACGTTTCGGACGTTAGTCCTTCGT
>JAOBAY020070997.1:0-11739 GCA_025331085.2 Zoanthus sociatus | reverse complement strand
GATTTTTTAACTTTGTAGCGTATTTTTCACTAGCATAAGTTTTTAAAAAACTAGCATAATATTTAAAAACCGGAATAATTCGAGCATAATTTAGACATAGAACGAGCAATGCTAGTTGCATATTATGCTAGTTTTACTAGCATAATCGAGAAAAGCCTAGCCCACGCGGCCTACGGCCTTCGTTTGGCCGTAGGCCGCATGGGCTCTGAGTACGAGAATGGGAGCAACCGTGCATGGACAGCTGTTTCATTCAGCACGGTATAGCTTTTCATGCAAAGAGCTAATAGGGCGAGTTAAAAAAACTGATAGCCTTAAAGAAATAATCTTCTACTTAACGCAACAAACTTGTAGATGCTGGGCATATAACAGATCGTCATTTATGATGATGGAAGCGCAATCAGCAAAGGTGTAATGAGGTTTGCGACATATTAAAACTGCTTTTTCCACAAAACAAAACAAAAAAAAAACTCTGAATGCTCGAGTGCAAGTTCCTGCACTAATTGATGATAAATACATCGTTCTTGACGTCGTTCTATTTACTCCCTAGTCTCTTGTTTTCCTTTATGGGCTTACCACTTAAAGTGCTAGCTTCCACGGCTATATCTTATAGACAGCTGTTTCTGGGTAGAGTAACGCCACGGCTTACCACTGAACGGGCTAGTTACCACGGCTAGCTCTTATAAACAGATTTTTATATAGCTCTTATTCTTAAAGTTCTAGGCAATTTACTTAACAAATAAAGAAGCCTTAGCCATGTATTACAATGTGATAAAACACGTCGTCCATTTGAGAACACGAGGGTCATGTAGAAAATATGAGCCGCAGGCGAGTGTTTTATCAGTCTAATACACGAGTTAGGCTTCTGTATTTGCTTTATGATATAGATTTTACACGCCGTGAGTAGAAACAACAAAGTACACAGATCGACAAATTGACGCAATTCAATTGTCGGCAGTTTTCGATTCTTCTTGTTTATGCAGCTTTGCAGAAAACTCCATCATAAGTGTCTTCAAACAAAATGTTTTCCGCCATCTCTAGCAAAAAATGTTGGCATGAGGAATGTCAGTGGCGAAAAACAATAAGTGTTTTATACTCTATTAAAACATGGAGTTTTGACGAATCAGAGCGCGCGCAGATCCTATCTATATCATAAAAATGAATACAGAATTTTTAACAGTGACCTATTCTACACTGCATCCATTGGCACATTGCCGTGAGGTCTGGAGGTAACTTTTGGCGATCAGGCCATAGTCACAGTGTGATATTTATAGGGTAGGCGAGTGGGTGAGAAAGGAAAACTGCCATGTAAGACACGATCTATAACCCACTATGAGCACAACATCCTGTACATCCTACCCTTTCTTTACTCACTGTTGTTGTTGGAGCAACTGATAATTATTCATAACTGCCGGGAAGAGCTCCAGCAATGAACTGTCATCTAAAACTTGCAAGCCATTGATGATTCCATTCAACCCAAACCTCTAGTTAACTTTTCTTAAATGGGGTTCATCAATGTACTAGCCACAAGAGATACGGGCAAACCCCGCAATAATCATCTTTTTACGTCTTATCTTACTCCTCCTTGCTATACCTAAACTCACTCTAGCACCTCATGAGCTTCATAAGGTCTCTTTTTCAACCGATCGGTAGTTGGGAACGCACAAATAAAACGTTTTAATTCAATGAAATTCTACCATGCCCGTACTGGTTTCTTGTGAGCTTCCGAGGCTAGTTTTTCGGAGACTCCGGTAGGGTTAAGCATTTTGGCCAACTGCATTTAGTAAAGGGCTTTATGCCTGCTAGCTCAACCCACATGCCTCATGATTTCTGCCAGATCTAGATCAGCACCAGTTAGAGCCAGTGTTACAGTGAATTCAGCCCTGAAGCCGTGGAGAATCTCTCGGTTATTAAGATTAATTTCTTTCAGATACCTTTTTAACCTCGCTTTGGTCGCTGAGGAAGACATGGAGACATCACGGATCTACTGATTCGGTGTCATCGGTCCGAACAGGTAGCTCGTCGTCAAGTCAGACTTCTTTTCTCTAGCCACTACCATGTACCGCTCAACATCTCTAATCAGGCAAATCCCCACTTGAGGATTCCTCCTAACGCCAAATACATTTCCGTCCCCATCCCAAAGGGTTTTCACCCACACGTGGTTAAACAAGAATCCAAGAACCCGTCATTATTAAGGAATCTCAGAACTTCAGGGACCTTGACATTCCCCGGGACGGTTTCTACCAAAAAAAAACGTCAGTTTAAGTAAACCTGATCACGAGCGACAATGAACCTATCAATAACCCTTTCCGTCTTCTTCAGTTTGTTATCCATATAGGAGCAAACTTGAGCTAATTTGTCCATAAAAAACGGCATAGCTTGCTTGGGAGTAACTCTTGCCAGTAATTGCTCAGCGGATATGAGCCCTAAATAATCTTTAAGGGATTTATCAGCTGCCGTATTACCCAGACGAAGACGCCTATTCCACTCTCCATCTTTCCCTATAGCGTGAAACATTGCTCTTAATTTTCCGATGTACGAGACGACGATCGTATATGATAACTGGTTTGGGCAACCACAATCAAACTTCCCTCTCTTCCCGAGATGCTGACATGCCTTCTGATATACCTGTGTCTTCCTAGGCTTATTTTTGTTGACCAGGAAATGGCATAGATTGAGGCAGGTGACAGTTGTAAGGCTCACGTGTCCCGGTAACGTCGCTAAAATGTCTTTAGTTCCTTTTGTAACGAGTCTTTTTCTTTAGAATAACTTGTTCCATTGTTGCTCCAGACACTCGTCAATTTCCGGAAGGTTAACATTCAATTTCCCTGTATGACTCTGCAAATGAGGTTTTATTTTCCTCTTATATTTGCAACGCAGGCAGAATCGAAAATCTTGATCATTAGAATGAGTACACACAGGACAACAAACCGATGGAATAAACAATTTGGTGACCGCGGGGTGGTCCTATTGAAAAAAGAGAAAGGGAAAAAAACTCATGTTCTACTCATGCGTAAGGGTTTATTGTCGTCAATTTATGTAACTAAAACAGCAGCCTATTTCTGGTGTCCGCATAAAGCGGTTTTGTAGTTCAGAAGCTACAAGGTGTCCATTAATGAATATTCCTGCAATGTCCTACTTTGTTCTCGGACCAAATGCGCACTGTAGATACAACACTCGGATAACCCAAAGATCCCTATTTATTGGGCCTTGAGAATTCGACCCATCCCATGATTGGTATAATAGGGCCGCATATTACCCTTGTGTGGCACTCTGTACCATTTCTTAGCATATTCTTGTAACAAGGACCTCGGATAGCCGTCTACCACCCCTATCGTGCAGGACTGCCTGAGTCCCTTCAGAAACTTCAACATAGGACTGACATCCATTGTCGTATCGCCGTGAGATCTGGAAGTAACTTTTGGCGATCTGGCAATGGTCATAGATTGGATAGGTGGGTGGTTGGGAAGGAAAAACTGCAATGTAAGACACGAATCTATAATCCACCATGAGCACAACACCCTGTACATCCCTTACACTGTCCTTCCTCCCTGCTGTCGTTGGAGTAACTGGTAATTATTCATAACTATAGATCTTAAATGCACTGCTTATAATTTATGTAGTATGAATAGTTGAGGATCTTAGATAATCCGCAACAGCGACTCGCATATATGTTTAAAACAACCATAAATGCACTTCCAGTGAAGAAAACAGACCAAAACACCGGAATCACTAACCTGCTCTTTTCGACAAGGGCGTGGATTCTCTTAAGTACCCTGATTAAGTGTCGGCTGTACCTACAGTCTAACGTCCTTATCCGTGAAGACGCAAAGGTTTTACCATTTGCAGATGCTAGAGCAAGGCAGCACCTTCTCCTTAAATATTCTAAGACCTTGAGTGAAAGTCCAACCATCTGCAGATGTTAGAGCAAAGGCAGCATCTTCTCCTTAATCATTCTAAGACCCTGAGTGAACGTCCAACCATCTGCAGATGTTAGAGCAAAGGCAGCACCTTCTCCTTAATTATTCTAAGATCCTGAGTGAAAGTCCAAACATCTACAGATGCTAGAGCAAAGGCAGCACCTTCTCCTTAATTATTCTAAGACCCTGAGTGAAAGTCTAACCATCTGCAGATGCTAGAGCAAAGGCAGCACCTTCTCCTCAATTATTCTAAGACCCTGAGTGAAAGTCCAACCATCTGCAGATGTTAGAGCAAAGGCAGCACCTTCTCCTCAATAAGACTCTGAGTGTTGGTCCGGCCGGGAATCGAACCCGAACCTTCTGCACGATAGACCTTACGAACTAGGCTAACCAGGCAGTGGGTGATAGACACTCACCTAAGTGAACAACATTTTATCAATTATAAGGACATGCTTTAAACGTATATTTTATCAACTTACACCTATGTTCATCGAGTCATTCCGGGGCGCAAAAGACGAGCGGATTCGTTATCTAATTCAAATGATGTAGTTTCGAGTTCCTTCGGGGTGTTGACCACCGCCTGGTTAACCTATATCGTAGGCTGCCAGGCTATCGTGCGTGGGTTCAATTTATTCCATGCCCGATCATGCAACACTCAGAGTTTTAAAATAATTGACGAGGTGCTGCGTTTGACCAAACATCTGCAAATGGTTAGACTTTCGCGTCTTCTTGGATAAAGACGTATGCGTATGTCTGCTAAGTAAAAATCAAGTCTCTGTCCACCTTAGAGTGGTAGAGATGGCGTCCCCAATTAGTAGGCTTTTGGCCAGCTTAATAAACTTGACACCTAAATAAAGTCATTTTTATCATCATTATTATTACTATTACTATTAATATTGTAAAAAAATATTTGTCAGTTACATGAAGATAATTATGGTGTTTTATCTATTTACGTCTCCGCTTATCGAGTCACTCCCGTGGATTAGCGCATTGGACTTAACTCAAAGTTGTGGGTTTGAGTCCTATCGGGGATGGATATCGTTTTTTTTTTCAGTTACAAGGACACGATTTAAAAGTGTATTTTAACACGTTACATCTACGCTAATCGAGTCACGCGAATGGCGCAAAAACTAGCGCTCTGGATATCTAGTCCAAAGGCTGTGGGTTAGAGTCCTAAGAAGTTGTGAAGCATTTCATAAATTACAATAAGAAACAATCTAAGAGGGTAACGCATCAATTTACATATTTGTTCATCGACTTATTCTAGTTGCGCATCTATGCTCATCGGGTCACATGCGTGGCGCAATGGACTAGCGCACAGGGCCCAGTTGTTCAAAGGCTGGTTAAATTTAGCCCTGGGTTAAGCAACGATTCAAGCAGAAATTTCTTCTTTAAGAAAAGGTAAACGGTTATTTGAGAATACCGTTTGGATTTTCCTTGGAAAAAACTTGTTAATCCCAAAATTACAGCTCAAATCCGTCCCTGTAAGACTAGAAACAAGACCATGAGTTAAACATTTAACCCTGAGTTAGTATAGTGCTAATCGGCTTTTGAACAACTGGACCCTGAATGGGAAATTAATCAATCGCAGGTTAGCTCACAGCAGATGCTGGTACTCATTTACCTACCGCGGAAGGATGGAAAGCTGAGTTGGCTTAGGCGGAGAAGAAGGTCCCACAAATATTCGAATTTAGGCACAGAAGAGAATCGAACCGAGAACTTTGTAGCTAAAAGGCAGAGTTCTTGTCAATTGCACCAACCATGCCCGTTTTTATTTAAATTCCTTGATAAAAACATTCATCAAAGGCTGTAAACATTTGCAACCACTACTGGAGGCAGGTGATCAAACAGGAGGACTTCCACTTGACAATTTGAAATCTTACTAACTGAGCCCAGTTCTCACACTTGTAGATTTAATATGGAAGGTAAAGATTATGGATTCTGACAGTGAAAGTCACTTACCTGCTCTGTGATATAGCACATAACTTGCTCATCGTTTTGAGGATCCAGATTTGTTTCACCAAGTGTGATATTCTTGATATAAAATGGGCGAACTGTTTGCAATCGGATTTTGTCCTTTAAGCGAAAATTTTTCCCTCTTACTTCAAACACACCTACATGCCTAAGGGGAAAAAAAGAAATAGTGTAAATAAACTAATTTGAAAATTGTCAAAAATCAGGATTCTTTTTATTGCAAACATGTTTCGGCAGTACTTACTTCCATCGTCCGTGCAACTGTTCACAGATTCGTAAATAAGTAAAACATGCATACATAAAAAAAAAACTAAAAATATATAATGACAACTCCCCTAAAGGGGCTTTTCAGTGTCATGCTAAAATCCCCCTCTCTCCCAGTTAAGAATTCCAACTGGTAGGAGGCAAACCAGTTGGCTATTTACAAGCGTGGTAAATTTGTCCCTGGGATCACTGAGGACAAATTCATTCAATAGTCCGAGTCGGAGATTCAAACCTGGGTCTTCTGCATTCAAAACCCCAACTCTGACCACTGTGCCACATTGCCTCCTATTTACTATGTTGCAAAATTGTCGAATTTAATGCAGACGAAGTTATTTCGAAGCTCTCCCTGCTATAAAATTCGACGGTCCTGTGATGTATAAAATGAATTAAATTTGTCCAAGACATTTTATCCATCTGTCAAAGACAGATAAAACATCTTTACAGCATCTTGTTTCAGATGTGATGCAAGCCGGTCACATTAAATTTGTCGTCTCAATTGGACAGCACTTTATGTTGACTAATCGACGAATATAATGTGAATTAAATTCATCTAAATTATATTCAACGTATGAACTAGGCCTAAGCCCAAAGAATTGTAATTACTTTATTTCAAGAGGTGTATAATTATGTGAGTTCCTCCCTACGAGGAAGTGAGAAGAAGAACAACAGTGATGACGAGTGTAGCAACAGTGGTGGAACTAAATAAACTCTGCTGGTATGAGAATGTTTTAAGGAAAAGAAGGACATGGTAAAACCAGGCATGAGAGGAGCTGGTGAGGGGAAAGAGAAGTATAGGTTGCCAGTTAAAAAGGTGGAAGGATGGCTTAAGTGAAAGATTCCAGAAGAATTGGGTTTGAGGGAGCCAGATTCAAAGGATAGACAGAAATGGAGGAGGGGGATCATGGCCTCCGACTCCCAACAAAGGGAATTTTTCTTCTACACTCCCAAATTAGAATATAAGCCTTTTTTAAGACTGCTCATAAAACCCCAATATACAAACATTAATTAACCAGTTTGAAAAATTTCAACTAGTTTCAAAATTTAAAACTGGTTTGAAAATTTCAATCTAAAGGGAAATTTAAGCCACAGCATTTATACATTCACATAGTTTTTACACAATAAAATATAAAATGCAGGTAATGATAGGATTCAATGTGGATGACAGAAGTAACAATTAACTGATTGCACAGGTGGCTGATTTAATTAATAAAACTCTCTCTGGATCTATTCCTTTGATAACAAGAAATTGCAAATTTAGGGGCATGCCTAAGATTGTGGTTATTGCATTCCAAACTACTCCAAGCACCTCAATATTTTATATTTGGTTTATTATTAACTTCATTAATTTGTCTCATTCAAAAAACTAGAGTGTTCTGTGCTATTGTATGGGTCGTCATGCAGTGGGTTTGGTCTGAAGGACAGTGACGTTAACCTTGACCTGCATGTCGAGCATGAGGTATTTTGTTTTAAACTTTGATGAAAGTTTGTGATTTTTTCTCATCTGATTAACATAACATACTCTTTTTTTCACATTGTATTCGCACTATCTTTAAACACTGACACCCCCATCATAAATACAATTATAAAAAACATTTTGATATGTAACATTAAGTTCTATTATTTTTAATTAAATACTTTGCTGTTAACTCATTCCAAAATAAGGTTTATATTATATTGTTTCTTTGAAAATAATGTGCATTTAAATAAGTTTTTATATTTAAAATGGACTGCTTAACTTTTGTCTTTTTTTTTCAGGCAGACATTCCAAAATCCCTGTTGACTGCTTACGAGGAAATTCAGGTTAACTGTAAGTATAAGTTCTCATAATAATTATTAGGAATAAGATGGCTGAGGTAGCCTGTTATAATTATGATTAGGGGTCTGAGTTTCAGTATGGCTGGCCTATACTGTGCTCTAATAATACCTACCCTGCTCTTTTTGACAAGTGAGTGGGTTAATCTTTAAAGTTCCCCAATAGACCATTTTTACATTGTAATGACAACGGATTCAGTTTTTGCAGTGTTAGCCTCGTTTTGTTGTTAAACATTCAAAGATACTTGTGTGAGAGAGAGAGCGAGAAATCACACCTTCAACAGTACACATAGTTGCACATAGCAGGGCTTCTGATAAAGTGCGATAAAAAATCCGAAATTATGCGGCAAGTCAGGGCTCAAGATGCGGCGATGCAGGGCTCATTATGCGGTAAATTATGAAATTCTTTTTAGCTTATTTTAAGCTTTTATACGTGGCCTGTTAGGAGAAAAACTCTCTTCAGCACATTTACAAAGATATTTTGTGCAAGATAAAACTTGATTTTTAAATAAATGAAACATAGATATATTGAAAAAAATTAAAATTACATTTTTAGGGAAAACTGATCATTCGTATAATTTATTATGGAAAAAGATAAACCACAGTGCATAGCCAGGATTTTTTCTGGGGGGTCAGAGACCCCCAGAAATTGTGAAAATCAGGTAGCGAAAACATACATTTTTCCGGTTTTAGGTGTGGTGGAGAAACAAACGAAGGGTCTGTGGCACTGTTGCTGTGCATGCCATAACTAGTATGGCGATTTATACGAAAGAAATGAGGGGTGGCTAACACAAGGCATGCCTAAATGCTACATAGGTGCGAACAAGTGCATATAATATACAAGTAGCTTTACGGAGCAAAATTTAACTCTAGCTGCACATTGCCAAGACGACGTATCAAATGGTGATCGTTCTCGTCCTTTTTTGTGATGTTTTGGGCAATGAATTTCTGTGAAATTGCATTATAAAGCACTACAAAGAAAACTGTCGCAGGGTTGTACCATTTTTATTGACTCATATTATGTTATTTGTAAGAATTATGCGTGATTGTGCGGACATTTGCAAATTATGCAATCAGATGCGATTACTGATCAGTTATGTGGGATCGCACCATCGCACAATATCAGAAGCCCTGACTCTAAGATGGATGGAGACCTTTCATATGACAGACATACACACATAAACACAGATATGTCTCTGAGGGCCTTAACGTCCTTATCTGAGAAGATGCGAAAGTTGATCATTTGCAGGTGTTAGGGCAAAGGCAGCACCTTCTCCTCAATTACTTTGAGACCCCAAGGGCCAGTCTGGCCAGGAATCAAACACAAGCCTCCCACACGATGACTGGCACCTTTACCAACTAGGCTAACCAGATGGCAGCTGTCAGCATCAGTGTTTTAGTCTTTTCACCCGTGTTGTAGCACTTGTAATGATTATTAGTATTTAATTGATACTATTGCTTTATTCGGAGTTTTTCTGGCACATTTTTATACTTCAGCATTCCACATTTTATGTCATGCTAAAGAAAATACAGCCCAACAGAAGCCACTCACAGAAAAGCTGTTTAATATGCAATGGGTAGTATTCTACTCTACTCTCCTCCAAGATATGCACATACAAGCTATTTTCCTGCCAGTGGCTGTATGTATGTGGCAAACAAGCTTATCACCCAACTTCTTCTTGTAAACATAACACATACAAACTAAGGCATTTGGAGAATGGGAGAATTTAACAATATAACGGAGACTGAAAGGGTTAAAATAATGTGACAGAATGCAATTTACATCTTTGTTTATTTTTGTTTTTCAGAAGCACTGCATTTTTGAGTATGACCATACCAGACGGCAGTATTTCATTATTGATTGTGGTAGTAAAAATGGTACATTCCTAAATGGACAGCGGCTGAGCAAAGTAAGTACAAAATAGCTAGACAGTGTATTATTTTAACAGGCATGCATGCAATTTTAAAATTTATCTTTAAGATGCATACCGTAAACTGCTGCTTATAAGTCCATCTGCTTATAAGCCCCTTCCCCTCTCCCCCCATCCCAGGCTATAGGAGGGCCTACATCCAAACAAAAAAATACATCTGATAATAAGCCCATCCGGATATAAGCCCTGCTCCAGTTTTTCTTGTTTTTACTCCGTCAAGTACGACTAAGCGATGAGCTCTGAACTTACGTTTTGTTGGGTTCCATTTACGTGTTTTTATAGTTTTTATTTTGTTTTGAAATTTAACTGAATTTGATTTTTTGCTGCCTTTTTAAGGCTTCAATTGTAAGAGTAATAAATTTAAATCATACGTCGACCAACAGTGCTGTTGCTCATTGGGAAATGTTTTTTTTCATCCGCTTATAAGCCCATCTGTATATACGCCCCCCCCCCCTCCATTTACAAGCCTACCCAAAACCCCTTATGAACTTGTATAAGCCCAGGGCTTATAAGTGGCAGTTTACGGTATGGGCAACACAAATTATAAAATAATATTTAATAGTCATAACAGGGTTGCTCAGACAGAGAGGTATAGTTGTAATCCAAGGTTAGACCCGTCCAAATTCCACAAAATGTTATGGATTCATTAATGTAATATTGGTTAAATTATTAGTGTTGGTCAGTGGAAGATATCCTAAATGGGTTAAAATATTAAGTCTTGGTTGGTATAAGTAACAATTTACTATGTGTACAACTGAGCTCTGACTTGCAGACAACATTATGCCCTGGGAGGCAGGTTGGCGTAGTGGTCATCAGTCACACCTTCCATCTCTATGACCCAGGATTGATTCCCAGGCTTGCACATGTATGGGCTGAGAGTTGCTCATCTTAATATGACTCTGAGGGTATTTCTCCGGGTTCTCCGCTTTTCCTCCCTCTGCAAAGTTGACTTTCATGCCAAGATCTGAGCCGTCGAGCGATTAAACATTAGTCTTTGGCTAGGAAGAATGGGCAACCACTTCCTTTGCAACTGACGTTAAAATGCTACTATGATCAAAGTTTTACCCTTTGATTTTTTAGCGGCGGGTCTAAAATGCAGGTCAAGGGTCACAGGTCAAGGGTAACGGGTCAAAGGTAGCGGGTCAAAGGTAGCGGGTCAAGGGTAACGGGTCAAGGGTAACGGGTCAAAGGTAGCGGGTCAAGGGTAGCGGGTCAAGGGTAGCGGGTCAAAGGTAGCGGGTCAAGGGTAACGGGTCAAGGGTAACGGGTCAAAGGTAGCGGGTCAAGGGTAACGGATCAAAGGTAGCGGGTCAAGGGTAGCGGGTCAAGGGTAGCAGGTCAAGGGTAACGGGTCAGGGCTCACATCAATTGATATTTAATTCTTTTCTTTAATGAAAACTTTAAAGACATTAAAATAAATAAAAATGATCTTATATTGTTTTTCGCTGCACATCAATCAGCCTGTGTACCTCCTTTCTCAACCCTTCCCCTTGCAGGGATAAATCGGGGAAGGAACGTGATTTGGCGTCCCTTATCTTGTTCTGACATGAATTTGCTTGTATAATGTAGAATGTGCCTTGGCCATAAATCTAAAAGTGATGCTTGGTGGAAAAATAGGGCTCCTTCTGTAGGTACGTACTGTAGACAGAGTAACAGAGATTACGTAAATACAGTTTTAATGAAAAACACTAAAATAAAGATCCCCCGACCCTCGACCAATCCAGAAACACTTCCTCCGGTACGCCCAGAAAGGCCCAAAAATAAGTTTATGCTAGCTTACCGACTGGTTATAATAAATTGGCCGTAAATCTATGATCTTCTGTGCCCTACCTTTGGCTTTC
>JAOBAY020070996.1:0-20571 GCA_025331085.2 Zoanthus sociatus | reverse complement strand
AGTTAGCTACTAACACGTTTGTGTTAGCTACTGTATACTTAAGTTTATTATATTTGCTGTTTAATGAAACACTGGCTTAGCCCAATTCCAAGCAAAAACGCCAAAAATTCATCCACCTCCGCCATCAACCCACACAAAGTAACCTCCTTGCCAAGCGCATTGCACCCCCGCACCAGCTGCGCCAAGGTCCTTAAAATGGCCGGATGCAGCTCGTCAAAATGCTCCGACACCAAATAATTGTTCCGGTCCGCCGCCAGCAAATACTGCGTTAAGTCGTTAGTGCCAATGCAGAAAAAATCCACCTCCCGCGCTAAGCTCTCCAAAATCCAAATCGCGCTGGGCACTTCGATCATAATGCCCAGCGGCAACGCCTCGTTAAAGGCGCACTTTTCCTCGCGCAGCTGCCGCTTACACTGCTCCACCACCGCCTTGCTCTGCCTCACTTCCTCCAAGCTGGAGATCATTGGCAACAGCAACTTCACCTTCTGCTGCGCCGAAGCACGCAAAATGGCCTTAAGCTGGGGGATGAAAATTTCGCGGTGTTTTAGGCTGAAGCGAATAGACCGCAGCCCCAAGCTGGGGTTCGGCTCTCGATGACCAGTGGGGTGATAGGGCAGCAGCTTGTCGCCGCCCAGGTCTAAGGTGCGGATGATGAGCTCTTTCTGTTTGTTTTTTTTTACAATGCGCTGGTAGAGAAAGTACTGCTCTTCCTCTGAGGGAAACCCGCTGCGCACCATAAAAGGAAACTCGGTGCGGTAAAGGCCAATGCCCTCCGCCTGAAACTGGTTTGCCAGCTTAATTTGTTTTTCTACATTCACATTCGCCAGCACCGTCACCGCAGTACCGTCCGCCGTAAGCGTGGTTTTCTGCGCGGCCTGGGTGTAGTTTTTTTCTTCCCGGTCGCGCCTTAAAATGGCTTTTATTCGTTTCGCCGGCGGCGCCAACAACACCTCGCCCGAAGTGCCGTCTAACAGCACGGTTTCCTCGGCCGGCAACCGCTCCGCCAGCTTCTCTTCCAACACCACAAACGCCAGCCCCAAAGAACGCGCAATCAACACTGCATGCGAAGTAACCGAGCTGATCTGCGAGGTGAGGATGATGCCCTTAACCCCTTGCTGCACCAGCTGCAAAATCTCAGACGGCAGAATTTCTTTTGTGATGATGATCTTGTTGTAGTAGTCTGCGTAACGCTCCGTTTCCGAAAGCAAATTTTTAAGCAGCCGCAGGCCTAAGTCTTCCAAATCTTTCGCCTTCTCTCTTAGCGAGGGAGACTTGCTTTTTAAGAACAGCGTGATGAACTGCTTGGTGAGCGCTAAAATGGCTTGCGGCGGGTTGCTGCCCCCGTCAATCAGCGCCCGCATTTTCCCAATGTATTCTTGGTCTTGAAGAATAAGCAGGTGCCCCACAAAAATGTTGTTCGCCCAGGCGTCTAAGTTCTTAGCCAGCTCTTTCTGCAACACCTTTATTTGCTGCTGGGTTTTTTGAATGGCTTTTTCAAATTGGGACCGCGTGTAGGGCTTGGAAAAGGCCGCTTTTTTCTCCGAAAAATCTGCTAAGGTAAGGGCTTTTTCAAGCGGCAAGCTCTTGCCCACCGCCACTCCCGGACAAATGCCCTTGCCCCTAAGCACTGCGCTGCGCCGCCGCTTAGGCAGCTCGACTGCCGCGGCGACCGCTTCGCCTTCGTGGTCGTCTTCGTGGAGCTTAATCAGCAGGGAAATATTTTCTATTTCTGCAGATAGCTGACCGCTAATTTGCCTTAGGGTAGCGATTTCTTTTTCGCTGAACGGGCGCTGCTGCGCATCCCGAGAAAGCAACAAAACCCCCAACGCCTTTTGATAGCGGATGATGGGAACGCTCACAAACTGCCGGCCTAAAAGAAGCGACACCGCGTGTTTATTGCGCAGGCTCATCTCCGCCGCCAGCCGCGCACTATGGGTTTCTTCGTCTGTTAAAGCGCCATCGCCGGCCTTAAGGGTTAGGGAGGGGGGCGCCAGTTCTTCCTGCTGTTGCGCCTTTTTAATGAGATAAATTTCACACACCGGAGCTTCCAGCTGCAAGCCAATCAGCCGCACCACCCGGCTAAGGAAGGCCTGCACATTAGGGCTGCTGGCCGCCAGGCGGCTTAGATCTAGAAATTGAAAAGAGTTGGCCTGCATGGTTAACTATTCTTCAATTATACCTTCTTTTGTAGCCGCACGAGACTTTTTCGAGCCCGCCCCGCAGTGAAAAATGGTACAATTTCTAAACCCACCACCCACCTAAGCCACCACAGCTCCAGGCCTTCAAGTTAATAATCTCCCCCGCCCCCATGACGGCGCTTAAAACATCCCCCTCCCCCCAAGGCGGCACTAAGTACAGGCGGCTGGTATTTCTTCTGCTAGCCGGTGGCGCCCTAACCGCCGGAATTTTTTCTGCTTTTTTTTTGATGTCTCTGGCCACTCTAAAGGGCGTAGAAAAATTAGAAAATTATCGCCCACCGGTCATCACCAAAATTTTAGATGTGCGCGGCGAGCTCATCTCAGAGTTCTATCAAGAAAGACGAAAGCTAATAGACTACGAAGCCCTCAGCCCGCTTCTCATTAAGGCCTTTTTAGCGGTAGAGGACCGGCAATTTCCCTACCACTATGGCATAGACCTGCGCAGAATTGTAAAGGCCTTTTATGTTAATTTAATGGCGCTGCGCAAAGAGCAGGGCGGCTCCACCATCACCATTCAGCTCAGCAAGCTCCTCTTCCTTCACCCCAGAAAAACCTTCGAGCGCAAGTTGAAAGAGCTGTGGTATGCCCTGCAGCTGGAAAGAAAATATTCCAAAAAAGAAATTCTCACCTTTTATTTTAACCAAATCAATTTCGGACACGGCTCCTATGGCGTAGAGGCCGCCGCTAATTTCTTCTTCAACAAAACTGCCTATCACTTGTCTGCCGCCGAGGCCGCTCTGCTGGCCGGTCTTCCCAAAGCGCCCACCTCCTACTCTCCCATTCGCCATCCCACCCGCGCCATGCAGCGCCACCAGGTGGTGCTAAACAGTTTAGTGGCAGAAAATTACCTCTCCAAACAGCAAGCCTACTTAGAGTACGCCTCTTTTTGGCGCCGCTTCACCAAGCAAGTGAAAAATAGGCAAGCCACCTTCGGCGACCTGGCCCAAAACAAAGCGCCTTATTTTACCGAGTACATCCGCTCCCGCCTAGAACAACAATTTCAACGACACCAACTCTACTCCCAAGGGCTTAGAGTACACACCACCCTAAACCTCACCCACCAGCGCCTGGCCCAAAAACACCTTCGGCAAGCCATTGCCAAGCAAAATAAACGAGCGCGCCACCGAAAAAAAAACTTCCCCACTACCCAACGCCAAGTGGCTCTAAGCGAGCTAGCCCTGCTAAGCCAGCTGTTTCATCTTCCACAGCTCATTTCCTCTAAAGCCAGGGCAAAGAGCTTCTTTCCCCAGCTTATGCAGAGCGAGCTGCAGCCCGCGCTGCGAACGCTCTCTTTCTTGTTTGGAGCTTCCCTCCTGCCGCGGTTAGGATATTTTGACCTCACCGCTTTTTCAGACTCTTCCAAAGAAAGCGCCGCCCCCAGCGCCGAAGGGGCTTTAGTTGCTATTTCCCCCACCACCGGACGCATCACCGCCTTGGTGGGCGGAAGCGCTTTTAGCTACAACAATCAATTTAACCGCGCCCTGCAGCTAAAGCGGCAAGTGGGCTCCACCCTAAAACCGTTCATCTATGCCTTAGCCTTAGAGTCAAACCTCATTACCGCCGCCACCCTGCTAAACGACCAACCCACCGCCTTTGGCGCTTATGTGCCTAAGAACTACGGAGGAAATTATCGAGGGCCTATGCTCGCCAGAGAGGCGCTGGTGAAGTCGGTGAATGTGCTGGCCGTGGAAGTGCTCTCCAGAGTGGGAATTGCCCCCGCCCGCACCCAGCTGGCGGCACTGTTTCGCTCTTCTTCTGCCCAAGACCAAGCAGAAAAATTTCCATCCGACCTCACCCTGGCGCTCGGCAGCGGCGGGTTTTCGCCGCTTAGCCTAGCCACCGCCTATGCAGTGCTGGCTAACGAAGGCAGAGCGGTTAAGCCCTACGCCATTCGCTACATTACCGACCACGAGGGCAACCTGCTTAAAAATTATGAAGCCGCGCGCGCCCAGTCTAAGCCGCCGCGTCTGTTAGAAGCCCGCACCGCCTTTATTGTTGCCGACATCATCAAGGGAGTGTTTCGACCTGGGGGGACCGCCTATTTGCCGCAACTGCTCTCCGACTTTAAGGCCAGCCAGGTTTCATATGGAAAAACCGGCACCACCTCCAACTGGAAAGACGCCTGGTTTGCCGGTGCCAACCCCTTTTTAAGTGCAGTGGTGTGGCTGGGGTATGATGACAACACTTCGCTTGGCAAGGGCCGCACCGGCGGAGTAGTGGCCGCTCCGGTGTGGATTCAGTTTATGAAAGAAGCAATCGCCGCCTCCCCCTTGCTTGCCGCCGAGTTGCTCCAACCCCCAAAGCAGCTGCCGAAAGGAATGCTGCGTAAAATTATTTGTAAAAGCTCCGGTCGGCTAGCCGATCCCTACTGCCCCCCCGAGGAGCGTGTTTATGAATACTTTAAAGTAGAAAATTATCCCAAGGTGCTCTCAGACCACCACCTTAAAGAATACGACCGAGAGGCCGCGTTTGAAAAATTATTAGACTCAAAAAAGAACGGTGCCGCCCCGGCCGCCCAGCGGCCACAGGGGGTGCTAAAACAATTTAAACAGCTGCTGGAAGCCGAAAACCGCGAAAACACTGAGACCACCGAGGACCGCAAAGCCACCACTACACTCTACGATGACGCTTCTGAAGAAACCACCCAAGAGGAAGAGGCAGCTGACGATGAGCCAGACGATGAGAGCCTCTCGAAGCTGAGTAGCGAGGGCCTGGAAGCAGAGGCCAGGCTGTTTCAAGAAAGCCGCCCCTGAAGGCGTCTCCCTCCTCCACCGGTTTAACCGGCTCTTCCTCAAGGTTGGGGTAAGCCCGGCTTAAGGCTGCGCTTAGTCTTCATTAGTCCCCACTACCAGCAGGCCCCTCTACCTTGGAGCTACCGGCCACCACCGCTTCAGCCAAGGTCTTCTGCAAGTCAGCCAGTAGGGTTAAGGCTTGGAGCGGAGCGAGTGTTTCTATCTTTAGTGCTAAAATTTTATCCCTCAGCTGTTTCAAAACTTCCTGCTCTAAAGGCGCTAAAAGAGCCAAGGGGGGAGGGGGCTGCCCCTCAGACGCCAGTTGGGGGTTTGCTGTTGCCTTAGGACGCGGAAGCAAAAGCGCTTTTTTTTCCATAGTTTTCAGCAAGGCTTCGGCTCTGGTAATGACGGCTTTTGGCAGACCCGCCAGTCTGCTCACTTCTACGCCGTAAGACTTGCTCGCTGCGCCCGGTGCCACCTTCTTCATAAAAAGCAGCTCTCCTTTTTCTTCCTTCACCCTCACATTAAAATTTTTAATGCCGCTAAATTGATACTGTCCGGTTAGCTTTTTTACTGCATTCGGCGATGCGGCAGAGTGCGTGGCTGCCCCAAGGGCGGTTAGTTCGTGGTAATGCGTGGCGAACAGTGTTTTTGCTCTTTTTGACGGTGTTTGGTCTAAGTACTCTAAAATGCCCCAGGCGATGGAAAGACCGTCGTAGGTGCTGGTGCCCCTTCCCACTTCGTCCATAATAATAAAGCTGCGCTCCGTCGTGTTCACCAGCAAATTAGCCACCTCGTGCATTTCTACTAAGAAGGTGGATTGGCCTTTGGAAAGTCGATCTCCCGAACCAATTCTGGTAAAAATTTGATCTGTGAGCGGCACCGTAGCTTGGTCGGCGGCCACGAAACAGCCCAAATGAGCCATCAACACCAGCAAAGCGTTTTGCCTTAGGAAGGTGGATTTTCCAGACATGTTGGGACCGGTAAGCAGATGAATGTTGTTGCCCGGTTCGCCAATGCGCAGCGAATTGGGAATGAAGGGGTCGGTTAAAGAAAGCTCCATTATGGGATGGCGGGCATTTTTCACTTCCAGCAGAGAAGCCGCCGTTATTTTGGGGCGTTGGTAGCGACGCTGCAGGGAGAGGGCGGCAAAGTTGCTGAGCACATCTAAATAGGCCAGGCAGTCTGCCGTTTTTTGCAGTAGGGGGATGGCAGACTGCAGCTCGCGACGGAGCTTTTTATACAAGCTCAGCTCTAAATTGCGAGCGCGCTCTTCCACTAATTTCAGCTCTCCTTCCAGCTGGCTGAGCTCCCTGGTTACAAACCGTTCCACCTGCATCAAGGTTTGTTTTTTTACAAACCGCTCGGGAAGTAGGTGGGCGGTGTTCCGACTGGTCTCAAAGAAGTAGCCCAAGTTTTCGTTGTATTTTATTTTTAGAAAATTAACCTGGGTGTTTTTTCTCTCTTCCGCTTCCAGCGCCAAGAGCAAGGCCTGATGTTTCTTCTTTAAGCTTAAATCCTTCTGCAGCCGCTCTTCACATTCTGCTTTAATATAGCCGCCGGCCGCTAGGTTGTTGGAGGGGTCTGGTAGGAGTGTATCTGTTATTTTTTGCTGGAAGGGAAGGCAGGCGGCGAGCGTTTCTTTTAGCGGTGCCAGCTTTTCTTGGGGATGAAACTCCAGCACGCTCGGCAGCTGTTCTGCCAAGGTTTCGCTCAGCCACTGCGCCTTTTTTAGAGAATGGCTCAGCGCCACCGCCTCTTTGGGAAGCAGCGTCTCCAGGGCCAGGCGGGTGGCAGTCCGTTCTAAGTCTTGAATTTTCTGCAGGCCGGAGCGCAGCTGGGTTAGCACCTGCGGCGCTTTAAAGAAAGCCTCTACCGTGGCTAAGCGCTTTTCGAGCTGCTCTAAATGGCAAGGCGGTCGCACTAAAAAACGAATTAGCAGGCGGCTTCCCATAGCGGTCTTGGTGTGATTCAAGCTCTCCAGTAAAGTATTTTCGCGCTCGCCGGAGTACGAATTTTTGAAGAGCTCTAAATGTGCGATGGCTTGCCGGTCTAACACTAAGTAATTCTGCAGACTAATTATCTTAGGTGGTTTTAGGTGCTTTAAACGCTGCGCGGCGGCGCCGTAGTTGCTCTTCGCATATTCCACCAAGGCGCTGAGCACCGGCAGATAGAGAGGGTTTTGAGAGACCTGCCCAGTCTCTAACGAAAAAGTAGGGTAGGCGGCTTTAAGGTTCTGCGCCGCATAGTCTTCGTGAAAACACTCCGCTGGAAGAAAGTTTAATAGCGCCCTGGGAAAATTGTCTTCTAAAATTTTTTTTAAGACGACCGCAAAAGTAGGCGGCGACTGTGTTTCGGCCGCGCAGCTCTCTGGCAACAACAGCTCCTTAGGAAAATATTTTTCCACTGCTAACACCAGCTTTTCTTTTAGCAGCTGCTGCCGTTTCTCATCGCTCTTCTCAACAAAGGCGGCGGCTAAGGCGCTTTTCTCCAGCTCCATCAGCTCCACCTCTCCGGTAGAAAGATCGAGCGCCCCCAACACCAGCGAAGCGCCCTGAGGAGTGGGATTATTTTTTCCGCTGCTCCAGAATAGACTAACAATAAAATTATTCTCCTTGGCGTTTAAATTAGCCTCTTCCACCACCGTGCCCGGTGTGAAGATGCGTGTTATTTTTCTTTCCACCAAGAGACGGTTGCTGCTTAAAAGCTGCTCCCCCACTCCCGCCGCTTCTTGCTCGGCAATTGCCGCTTTTTTACCCATCGCCAATAAACGATTAACATACTTCCCCAACTGGTGGTACGGCAACCCGCACATCGCCACCCCATTACGCTTGGTGAGCGTTAAGCCCAGCCACTCTGCGGCTTGCTCTGCATCTTCATAAAAAAATTCGTAGAAATCGCCCAAGCGAAAGAACAGTAATTTATCCGCATGCTTTTCTTTTAAGGTTAGGTACTGCCGCATCATAGGGGTTTGCTTTTTAGCACTAGGCCTTACAGCCTCCCCCGGCGGATCGAAGGCTAGTTTAGAGGCAGCCGGTTTTTTTATCTTCCGGTCTAAGTGCGCCGCTGGTTCTTCAAACCAAAAGGAATTTTCCATAGCTCTGTTTTTTTAGTGTCTCCAGTTATTTTTTAGCTTTTAAATACATCCTCACCGGAGCCGGATATCCTTCCTTAGTTTTTTCTAACCGCTCTCCCGCCAACCCCTCTCGCAAACTAGGGGAGGGCGATAAGGCAGTGCGGCGTTGCTCTTGGGGAGAGAGCGGCGCTTCAAAGAAAACAACACTTTTTTGAAACCCACTCCGTTTTACCCAATTTTCTAAAGCCAACCGACTAGGTAGAAAGTAAAACCCTCGCTTTCCGGCATAGGTCCGCTGTGGAAATAAGCAGACCGCTGCTGCTGCTTTAATGCCCTGGCAGTCTACCAAAACACTGCCCCCCGGCTTTAACGCCCGATGAATTTTTCTTAGTATTTTTATTGGATCGCGGTGGTGGTAAAGCAGCCCCAAGGCAAGCACCAGATCAAAGCGCTTGGGAAAATAAGACAGCGCCTCATACCCCAAGGGCAGCAAATAAAGCGCGCTCGAGGGTTTTTTTATTACTTCACCCCGCTCTGCTCCAAGCAGTGTAAAGGCTTTAAGAGTGCTTAATAATTCATACTGTTTCAAGTAGAGTGTCGTGGGTTCTAATCCGATCACTAAAGCCGGTGGAGTAGCCAGCTCTGCTAACTGAAACATGAAATAACCATTATTGGCCCCTAAGTCGCAGATTGTTTTTCCCGCCACCGCCTGGCTTAGCGTTCGAGGGGCAAAAGCACCCTGCAGCCGCTGCCATTTTAGGGCGCTGTTCCATTCGCTATCAATACAATTTTCTAAGCTGTAGTAGGGGCCTTTTCTCCAAGGCATAAGTGCATTAAGCAGTGCTTTAGTTTGCTTTATAAATTGCCGGTAGGGCGCCTGCTCAGTCAGCCCGGCGAGGTTGGTTTTTAGGGGCGTTAGCGAAAAAAGAGCTGCTTCCAACAACGCAACAGGGGGGAGCCTCTTCCTTAAGTCTGCCAACGCTCGAAGCTGCAGATAAAATTCGCTCGCCTGGCGGTGGGCTTGTTTTTTCAGGCTCTGCTCAAACAGCAGCTCTAAAAAAGTGTGGCGCTTGGTGGAATGAATTACACTTAAGAGCGAAGCCATTTTCTCTTCTCGTGCTAGGTGGCTAAGCAAAGTAGCCCCGGCATAGCTTGCTATTTTAGAAGAAAAAGTCATCCATCCCCCACCCCTAAGCCGGCGGCGCTTTTCTGGCCAGGAAGCTGGCAAAATTGCACCATTTAAACATTAAGCTCACTTCTTCAAAGCCCACTTTTCTAAGCTGAGAGCAATGCGAAGCATAAGACTGAGGAGTGAGCTGCTTGAGTAACGCGGCGCGTTTTCTTTCAATTTCTAACCTGGTGTATTTCTTTTTTTTTTTGAAATTGAAGTAGAGCGCGTTAAAGAGCGCAGTAAAGGCGGTGGAAGATTCGGTTACTTTTTCACTTAGCAGCAGCCCTCCCTTGGGCTTTAACGCTAAATAAATTTTCCTCAGCAATCGCATTTTAGCACTGGGAGGAAGAAACTGCAGAGTATAGTTGAGTAGAATGAAGTCCGCCGTTTTTTCTTCTAAGGTAAGTGCCGCCAGCTCCGCTGCATAAAAGCGAATAGAAATTTTCTCTGCTGCCGCTAGCGAGGTTTCTCTCTGCTGTTGCCGTCGCAGCTTCTCTCTAGCCTTTGCCAACATAGGCTTAGAACGGTCAATGCCTATCAGCTCAAGGCGCTTGACTAAACCGGAATGCGCTCTGAAGTGTTTTCTTAGCGCCAAAAGACAAGTGCCGGTAGAGCAGCCTAAATCGTACACCACTCTTTCCTGTTGCTCTTCTTCAAACCAACCGTGGCTTAGCTGCACCAGTAGGGCCACCACCTCTTTGTAAAAAGGGATGGAGCGCTTCGCCATGTCGTCAAACACCGCCGCCACTCTTTCGTTAAAAACAAAGCCCGCTTTAAATTCCTTATCCAGCGCCTTTTGCTGGGCGGCAGAAGTGACTTGGAAGAGCTTGTCTTTCATTGCTGGTTAGGGGAGGTGGGAGTAAGGAGCCTTTTTTAGCGGTCGTTTTTTTGGTGTGAGTGCAGATAAGAGTCTGAGTGTTCCAAGTAGTGCTTTACATAGTCTTTAACGCTTGCCTCAAAACTAAAAAGCGGCCACCGGCCAGCCACCCCGCCCCATTTTTTTAAGGTGGCTTCGGTGTGGTATTGATAGTGACCACGCAACTCGGCCGGCATTTCAATATATTCAATTTCCACCGGTCTTCCAAGTGCCTTAAACACCTGCTCCACTAAATAGCGAAAAGAGTGCGCCTTTCCACTGCCCACATTGTAAAGCCCACTTTGAGACACCTCTCCACCGCGCAGTGCTTCCATCATCAAGCAGCACTGTTTTACATAAACAAAATCTCTCTGCTGTGCTCCATGGCCAACCGCCGGACGGTACGATTTAAACAGTCTTACCCGGCCGGTTTGTTTTATTTGCCGGTAGGCCAGCCACACCATAGAATCCATACTTCCCTTGTGATATTCATTAGGACCAAACACATTAAAAAACTTCATTCCAGCATAAAAAGGAGGACACGGGCCTCGCTGTGCTTCCTTAAAAACCCAGCAGTCAAAGAGCTGCTTAGAGTAGCCATACTTATTCAGTGCGGTTAGGGCTAAGGGGGAGGTAGTGTCATCAAAGCCTTGTTCTCCGGCGCCATAGGTGGCAGCAGAAGAGGCATAGAGAAAAGGAATTGCTTTTTGGGTGGCGTATTCCCACAGGCGTTTTGAAAAGCGGAAGTTGTTTTCAAAAAGAAAATCCATATCCTTTTCGGTAGTAACCGAGCAAGCGCCAAGATGCACTACTGCGGTGAGCGGCAGCGGTGTCTTGCGTAAAAAAGTGAACAGGTCTTCAGGAAAAATGAGCTCTTCAATAGCAAGGCCTTGCACATTCCTCCACTTCTCTCCACTACGAAAGCGATCGCAGAGCAACACCCGCTCTCCCTGCCGCTGGAGGTGCCGAAGATAAGCACTGCCAATGAAGCCTAGTGCACCAGTTAAAAGCAACATCTCCTTTACTAATTTCCTTAAGGGTCAATCAATTTTGGTTTAGAGAGTTTTTTAGAAACTCTCCACTAACGACCATCCCCTTAGGGAAGATTGCTTGCGGGCGGGTTATTAAAGACAGCACACTAACTTCCCCATTTTCTCCGCAAAGCACTATTTCTAAGTTGCGGTCCGCCGTTAAATCTGCCACCAGCGGAGTGGCCGTAATATTATACCCTACCTTGAAGAGGGGGATCTTAGCTTTTTCTTTAGCGCTTAAGAGATAGCCTCGACCGCTACGCGTTACCGCTAACACTTCATCATTTCCATCCTGGTTAAAATCTCCCACCACTGGGCTGGCAAGAAAAGTTTCTCCGGAGAAAGCAAATACCGTAAAGGCGGGAGCAACCGACGAACGGCCTGCCAGTGAGTTAGCATAGCGGGGGAAGTGCAGAAAATAAGCCGCCCCCCCTTGGGTAAGCGCCACCAGGAAAGGGCCTTTTTTTGCCGGCTCAGCGTCGCGGCCAAGTGTTCCCTTGCCAAGCGAACTAATAATTGCTTTTGGGGGATGAGCTACTGACGAAGTGTTTGCTGGCGAGTGCAGCGCGGCGGCCTCAGCCTCCACCGAAGCGCTAAGCGCAACCCTCTCCTTTAGCCGGCCGCTGGCAACAGATAAAAAGAAGACAGTTCCCCCCAAGCCGCCCACTGCCACCTCCTGTTCTTTAGTGCGGCCCGGCGGCTCGGTTAGGAAATCTCCGATGGTTAAGCCGGCCTTCACTTTTTCCGGCAACTGTTGGCGCCAAAGCACCGTTCCTGCAGCGGTGTCTAGTGCGGTGATGGTACCGCCCAGCTGAGCCACTATTAAAATTGGCACTGCCAGCTGCCGAGGCACCACTAAGGGGGCGGCTAAAATAGCGGCTTCATCGCCACTAGCAAATTTACTCCCCAGCTCTTTTTTCCACACTATCTCTCCATAGCGGCGGTGCACCGCCCACACCGAGCCTGCTAAACTGGAAAGAAAAAAATGCTCCTTCCAGCTCGCCGGCTTAGCAAAAATTTTTTCTTCAAACTCTCCTTCGCGCGAGCGGTAGAGATAAGTGCCCTTTTGATTGAGGGTATAAAAAAGCCCCCCCTCCCCCACCACTAACATCTCCTTAGGGGCGCTTCCATCCACCTCCAGCGGCAAGGGGGCACTCATAAGGCCTTGGCTTAAACGAAAGTGATAAGATATTTTTCCATTTCTACTGGCATACACATTTCCTCCCGCATCTCCATAGAGAAACCCCCGCGCTCCCCCCGCTGCCTCATAAAGCGTGGGAGAAGCATAGATGGGCAGATGCGTGTTGAAGTGGTAGAGGGGGGCGGTGGTAAAGGAGAAAACGCTCTCTGCCTCAAGAGGAGAAGTGAAAAAACCCGCCGCCTTCCAAAGAGCAACCCAACCGGACAGTAGCGCGACGGCTAAGAACATTAATCGCCTTAGCCCCTTTTTCATTCGCCGGTCTAAGCGCCAGTGTCTCTCCTCCAACGAGCGCTCCTTGCGAGCAATAGGCTTTAGAGTGGGCTTGGGGAAAGAGAAAATTGCCTCCACCTCCCGATTAATTTTTTTTTCTAAAGCAGGGGAGAGGGGAGGTAAACTTTTTTTTGATTTCACTTTGGGGCTGGGGGCAGTTTTCGGTGGAGATATTTTGATAATCGGTTTTTTTAGGAGATTCTTGCGCTTGAAAACATAGCTTTTCTAACCGAGGCGGTGCGGTAGCGAAAAAAATTTCTGTGAAATAGCGGGGGTATAGTACAATACTAAAAAATTATAAAAAAGCAGGTAAAAAAATGTTCTCTTTTAATCGCTCCTCTGAAAAACCGTATGCAGCAAACCCTAAGGAGGCTGAGAATGTCATTGGGGTGGATAGTGTTTTTGAAGGCGTGATGCAAACAGAGGCCGCCTTTAGAATTGACGGCGCCTACTCCGGCACTTCTCTTAAAGCGGCTGAGCTCATTATTGGCGAAACGGCGCGGGTGAAAGCCAATGTTTATGCCGACCGAATTACGGTAGCGGGAGTCTTAATCGGGGACCTAGTGGCTAAAGAGCGGGTAATGTTACTTCCCTCCGCTAAGCTAATAGGCAATATCTCCACCCCAGAGCTCATCACCACTCAGGGGTTTCTTTTTGAAGGAGTGTGTCGAGTGGCTAGCGACCTTAAAGTAGACATTGGCAAGGTGGTTAAAGATGCCAATCGTCAGCGGTGAAGCGCAAGGTCATTTTTCTTACCGCTGGAGATCCCGCCGGAATTGGCACCGAACTCTGTCTTAGGTTTGTTGCGCGGTTGCCGCAGCTGCAAAAGCGCTCCTGGATTAAAGAAGCGCTAAGCTGCAAAGCTACTCTTCTGCTGCTCGGTTCACGCCCCGTCTTTGAAACTTATCTTTCTCTCTTAAACTTAGAAAAGCAATTCACTTTTTTAAGGCGCGGCGAACAACTTTTTCTGCGTTACTGGTCTAATCCCGCTCCCCTCGAAATTCCCTTCTGGGATGAAACCTCAGCCGCTTTTAAGGCGGCCTGGAGCCGGTCCTTAATAGGAAAAGCCTCTGCGGCTGCCGGAGCGCAGGCTTATGCCCTCTTGGAAAGAGCGGTGGCACTCTGCTACGCAGAGCTGCAGCAGGCAAGCTTGTCTCCCTCCTCTTTCCCCTGTGCCCTGGTCACCGCCCCAGTTCACAAGAGAGCCATCTCTTTCACCATCCCCACCTTCACGGGGCATACTGACTACTTAGCGCAGAAGTTTAACGTACCGCCCGAAGACTACTCCATGTGCTTCCTCTCCCCTCTTTTTAATGTGTTGTTGATGACCACGCACCTTCCCCTCAAGGCGGTTTCCAGTCAACTTACTCCAACATTAGTGCGGCAAAAAATTTCTCATGCCCTAGCGCTGCAGCGGTTAGTGAAGGATGAATTGCCGTTAGTGGTTTTGGGAGTGAACCCCCATGCCGGAGAGGAGGGGCTATTGGGAAGCGAAGAAGAACGCAATTTTGTTCCGGTGCTGAAAAAGTTTAGAGCAGCCGGCGCCCAGGTGCTTGGCCCCATTTCTGCCGACACCGCCTTCGTGCCTTGGGGGACTAAGGCAGCTAGAGAAGACCGCTCAAAGCAAGCCGACTTTAGCCAAGCAACAACTCCCAACTTTCGTACGGTGGTGGCCTGTTTTCACGACCAGGGCCTCATTGCCATAAAAACACTGGCCGCCGGAAGGGCAGTTAACTTCACCTATGGACTGCCGATCCTCCGCCTTTCGGTAGACCACGGTACTGCCTTTGCCGTAGCGGGAACGGGAAGAGCGGAAGTGACTCCCTTTGAAACGGCGGTTTTAAAGGCCTTAGAGCTGCTTTAAGGGGTTCTTCCGCGCTCCATTTTTTAAGCTTGCTCTCGAAACGGCAGCTGCTCTTTTAGCCTAAATGATGCACTTCAGCTAAGCCGTACACCGGAGTAGGAATATTCTCCATTCTCGCTTTAAGTTGAAGCGCCAAAAATTGAGAGTAGTGTCTGGATTGATGCAGATTTCCACCGTGAAACCAAAGAGCTTCCTGTTGAGTGGGTTTCCACATATTGCGCAGTTCTCCTTCCCAAGGGCCAGGATCTTTAGGAGTATCCGAACCTAAACCCCAACATTTTCCTACTTTATCGGCCACTTCTTTAGAGATGAGATCGGCAACCCAGCCGTTCATAGATTTGTAACCGGTAGCATAAACGATCACCTCAGCCGGAAGCTCACAGCCATCACTTAAAGTAATACTGTTTTCATTGATTTTCTCCACTGATACCTTAGACTTTAGCTTGATACTACCATCAATGACTAAACTGCAGGCGCCCACATCAATGTAATAGCCAGACCCTCGTCTTAAGTATTTCAAAAACAACCCAGAGCCATCAGCCCCCCAGTCCAACATAAAACCAGCTTTTTCCAGCTTCTTATAAAAGTCGGCATCTTCTTCTTTTATTTTATCAAAGGCGGCTTTTTGAGGTTCGTGCAAAATCTTGTAGGGGATAGAAGCAAAAATTAAATCGGCCTTGTGATGATCAGTGCCATTTTCTACTGCCTTTTCCGAGTAGAGCTCTCCAAGCACAACTCTCATTAACGGTTCTGAACGGACAATATGGGTGGTGCTCTTCTGCACCATCGTCACCTCTGCTCCATTTTCCCACAGGGCCGCACAGATGTCATGAGCCGAATTATTAGAACCAATCACCACGCATTTTTTACCCCTATACCGTTCGCCACCGAGATGTCGACTCGAATGGGTTAGCTCCCCTTTAAATTTATCTGCTCCTGGAAACTGTGGAATATTCGGCTTGCCAGACATTCCCGTAGCGAAAATTAAGTGCTTGGGCTTGAGAAATAATTCTTTTCCTTCACGAAAAACCTGAACTTCCCACTCTTTTTTATGTTCGTCATACTTAGCACTGCTGCAGAAGGTAGAATTCCAGTAGTTCAATTCCATAATCTTGGTGTACATCTCTAACCAGTCGCCCAGTTTATCCTTAGGAGAAAAGACCGGCCAGTGTTTTGGAAAAGGAAGATAAGGCAAATGATCGTACCAGACTGGATCGTGCAGACACAGAGACTTGTAACGGTTGCGCCAGGAATCTCCTGCTCTTTTATTTTTTTCAATGATAATCGTAGGTACTTCGAGCATTCGTAACCGAGCCCCCAGTGCAATTCCCCCCTGGCCGCCACCTAAAATGAGGCAATAGGGTTGTTTGGTGTAGCCCAGTTCGGCTTGTTCTTTCTCTCTTTCTTGTTTCCAGCTGAGCCTTTGCTTGAAAGCACCATGAGCAACGCCTTGAATGCGTTTCTTGCCTTGTTTCTCTTCATAACCCTTCAGCTCCACTAAGGTGGTTAGCAACGTCCAACATTTTCCTTCCTTCAAGCGAACCAGCCCCTTCCCTCTACCCACTTTGGTTTCAAAAGTAAACCACCCTTCACTCACTCCATCCGCTTCGCTGGCTTCACCAGCTAAGCGCCAGTTGCTGGGAGAAACTTGACTGGCGGTTGCAGCAACCATTTTTTTGATTTGTTCTTTCCCTTCCATGGTTTTTATGTTCCAAGTGAAAGAAACTAAATCTCTCCAAAAACAGTCTTCTAAAAATAGCTTAGCTACTTTTGAATGTTCACCGCTGTTGAGAGTCTCATCTAGCTGTGTCAACCAGTCTTGAACTTTTTCTGAGCTGTTGTTAGTAGGCATATTTACCCTCCATTGAAAAATTTAAATTGTTGTTAAGGTTTACCTGCATACTACATTACTTTAAGGTTTTGTCAAGCAGTTTTTTAAATATTTTAAACTTAGCCGGTGGGAGGATGGGGGGTGCTTTAAAGAGTAAAAAGCTGGGGAGGCCTCAACCCCTTAATGGGTAGTTGGGTTGGAGATTGCCCCCGCCCCAAGACAAATCTCCCGCGAGGTTCCGCTTTTTTCTTCCGAGGCGTAAAAAACGGCAAATTGTCCTTCCGCTAGTGCCTCCGTTCCTTCCTCTAAGGTTACTGCATACTGGCTAGCGGATTTTCTCCACAGACGGGCGGCCTGCTTCCGTGCGCCGTGCCGCAATTTCACTAAGCACCAAAGAGAGGCTCCGGTTTCGGGGGGCGAAAGGTAGGGGTCAATCCAATTCAGAGCTCGCAAGGCAAAAGAAACTGTGTTGCCTGATGGCAGGCGCCGCTTAGAAACATAAACTCGGTTGTCTTCCACCGTCTTGCGCCGCACATACCAGGGGCCGCCAGAAAGCCCTAACCCATAGCGTTGCCCTATAGTGTAAAACCAGTAGCCTGAGTGTTTCCCCAGTCTCCTGCCACTTTCCAGCTCCACTATCTCTCCCTCTCTTTCGCCGAGCTGAGAAGCCAAAAAGTCGCGAAATTTTATTTTACCCAAAAAACATAATCCCTGAGAGTCTCTTCGGTTCTGAGTGGCTAGGCCAAAATGTTTTGCCACTTCGCGCACCGTCTGCTTAGAGGGAGCGGTGGAAGAAGCAAAAATGGGGTTGGCCTTAAGAGAAGAAAGCACTTCCCCTAAGGGGAAAAAACAGCGCTGCAGCTGTGCTTGAGAAAGGCCAGCCAGAAAATAAGTTTGGTCCTTCTGCACTTCGTTCGAGCTCAAAAGTCGCACCGCACTCTGTTGGGCGCCGGGGGTCGCCTCTTCTACTTTTGCATAATGCCCTGAAATTATTTTTTCATAGCCTCCACCTAGCTGTTCTAACCGCTCTAAAAAAGCGCCAAACTTAACCCGTTGATTGCAGAGCAAGTCCGGATTAGGCGTGCGTCCGGCCCGCACCTCCGCTAAGGCATAGTCCACCACCCGCTGCCAGTAAGCCTGCTGGAGTGGGATTACCTCCAGCGGCACCCCCAAAACTCCACAGACTGACCGAGCGTATGATAAATCTTCTTCCCAGGGGCAATTGCCTAAAAAATGCAGCTCTTCTTCTAACCAAATTTTTAAATAAAACGCGGTAACAGAATGTCCCCAAGCCTTAGCAAGCGCCAGCGCTACTGAGCTATCCACTCCACCAGAAATAAGCGCCGCCAACTTCATCTCTACTGCCTTTTCCCAGAAGAAATCATTCCGTTAAAAATCAAATTTTTCACAGTATAATAAATTAAAACATTAAAAACTTTCTTCTTTTGTTGTTATCTTACTATCACCTGACTAAATCTAGTGTTAAAGCCGCGGTTCATGCCACCGCTTAGCGGCTCTTCTGCTCCGCCTCGCGTTGTCTTAGAAGTAGCACTGAAAAAAGTGCAGCAAAATGCACTTGCCTTGCAGAAAAAGGTGTATCCCGCCAGACTGCTGGGCGTTTTAAAGAGCGACGCATATGGACTGGGAACCCTTCCCATTGCCAAGGCGTTGGTGGAGGTGGGAGTGAATCAGTTTGGGGTAGCAACCCCTGGTGAAGCAGAAGCACTTAGAGCTTGTTTTAAGGGAGACCTTCATTTGTTGGGCGCCTGCTTTGAAGAAGAAATTCCTAAGTTGCTGCAGCTGGGAGTGATCCTCCCTCTCCAAGAGCTCCGGCTTGCCCGGCGAGTAAGTAAAATTGCGGCCGTAAAAAAACAAGTGGCGAAGGTGCAGCTGCTAATAGACACCGGCATGGGGCGACTGGGCATTCCCTACTTTAGGCTAGCGCCTTTTCTAAAAAAAATAGCCGGCTTGCCGCAACTAATTTGTTGCGGTAGCTATTCGCATTTTTCTAGCGCTTTTGAAAAAGAAAAAGGCAGTGAAGGAGAAGCACATACCAAAAAACAACTAAAAAGATTTCAAGCTGCGCTTACGGTGCTAGAGCAACAGCGGAAGCAGACTCCAATGTTCTTCCGAACCCCTTTTTTCAAACATCTCGCTAATTCCGATGGCATCAACAACTACCCGAATAGCTACTTTAACTTAGTGCGTAGTGGCATCAATCTCTATGGGGTGTTCGATTTAAAAAGCTTAAGGAGTGTGACTTTAAAGCCCACCCTAACCTTAAAGAGCCGGTTAATTGCTAAAAGATTTCTTCCCAAGGGATTTCCCATTGGCTATGGGCTTACTTATCGCCTGCCGCAAGCTATGTGGATTGGCACTATCCCAATCGGCTATGCAGATGGGGTGCCTTTCTGCTTGGGAGAAAAAATGGCACGCCAAGCACTACCAGAAAAAAAAACGCTCCCTGGTGTTTTATTACGAGGGAGACGGTTCCCCATTGTGGGAAGAGTGAGCATGGACTATATTACAGTGGCGCTTAAAGCGGCGCCAGAGGTTCGAGTGGGAGAAGAAGCTATTTTAATTGGCAAGAGCGGCAGAGAAGAAATTTTAGTAGAGGAGTGGGCACGGTTCAAGAAAACGCATCCCTACGAAATTATCACGGCGCTAGGAAAGCGCGTTCAGCGGGTCTACCGCTAAAGACTGCTGGGTGACTTAAAGCTAATTCTTTAAGAGCAGTAAAACACCAATAAGCATAAAAAATAAAGCGCCTAGCTTAGTAGGGGTTAAGCTACTCTGCGGCATGCCCAACAGACCAAAATGATCAATAACAGCACCCACTAAAATTTGAATGAAAAAGGTGATGACCAGGGTGGGGATGACCCCTAAGCGGGCTGCTCCCAAACTCACCCCAGTGACAATAATAATGCTATAAATTCCAGCAGAAAATTCATAGGCAGAAATAAAAGAAAATTTCTTCCAAAAATTAAGATCGCGAAAGAAAAGTAACACCGCCACCACCGGAAAAGCCACGCAGTAGACGAGGAACAAGTTTTCCAGCAGTCCGAAGCTGCGAGTGAGCTTGCCCATAACAGCAGCTTGAAGAGAAACTGCTATTCCCCCAGCGACCACTGCCCCTAATATAATCCAGAAGGGAATGAAGTTTGGCATAGAGAGCTCAAAAAAAGGGGGGATGGGTTATGAACGAACTGTTCTTCAAACAAAAGTAAAAAGAGAGTTTGCTGCTAGGTTGCTTTAACTGGTAGTACAATTGTAACCGCTTTAGCGTAGATTATCGGTAATAAAAGTGATAAGCAACGTAATGGCAAGGCAAAACACCATTTTATTAAAGCGAGCTCTGCACTGCTTAAAGCAAGACAAACTGATTGCCTTTAACACCGACACCATCCCCGGAGTAGCGGCACTTGCTCCCAGGGGGCTCTCCCAGCTCTATTCTTTGAAAGCTCGTAGTCCAGAAAAAAAATTGGTCTGGATGACCCACAACCTAGAGGCTTTAGAAGAATGGGTAACGCTTTCTCCTCAAGGACGCGCTTTGGCAAGCCGACACTGGCCTGGTCCGCTCACCTTAGTCTTTGAGCTACGGCAAGAAAAAATTGCTAAAATCGCCGCTAACCTGCCCGCTAATTGGCCCAAGCAAACCACCCTCGCCTTTCGTATTCCCGGCAGTGCTTTCGTTTTAGAGCTCTTAAGGCAAATTAAAGCTCCCCTAGCCGTTACCAGTCTGAATCTTTCAGGCACTCCTCCCTTGCGTTCTTTGTCGGCGGCAAAGCAGGTGTTTGGAAAAAAAATTGCATTCTACTGCGGCAATTTGGAAGAAAGTTCCAGCCTTAACTCTACTGTGGTGGATGTAAGACTTCAAGACCTTAAAATTCTGCGAAGCGGCGGCTTAACTGCGGCTGATTTAGGCCTAACTCCTTAGAAGCCTCCCCCCTCTATTCGCTGTACTCTCCATAGAAATAGTCTTGTTCCTCTTCTAATTCTTCAGGTACTAATTGATTCACATTCTCATCATACTGCGAATCTTCCTCTTCTAAATTCTCATTCTTCTCCTCTGGAAGAACCTCTTCTCTGAAGTCTTTTTCAAAGTAATCACTGGTTAGCTTTTCCTCCTCGGCCTCTTTTTTAAATCCTTCTTCTTCAAAATAATCCTCATAGTGCTGTTCTTTTTCCTGCTGCCGCTCCTTAAGAGAGTCAAACTCGCTAGGCACAGACTGCTCTGTGTCGATCAACTCTTCTTCAAATTCATCTTCCATTTTTAACCAGGCGGAAAGCTGTTTTCTCATTCTACTGGGGTCGCTCCAAGCCACAAGTTTAGAAGGGATA
>JAOBAY020070985.1:0-11740 GCA_025331085.2 Zoanthus sociatus | reverse complement strand
CACAACCTTCGAAAGTAGACATTGCATTTAGTTGAGTATAGGACTTGCTGTCCCCCCGAAAGGGGGAGAGTGGCATGCTACCCCCGAAAATTTTGAAATTCTAGACTCTTGGAGACACAATCTATAGCAGTTTGAGACGCAAAAATGGTATATTTCAGATACCAAAATTCACTGACATTTTTATTAGGTTCTAAAACTCCAGCCAAAACATTGCACTTCTTTCGTTCAAGAAAGTAACTGCAATTTTAAAAAAGCAAAATATTTATGATGCATGTGATTGATAACAAATGAAATAAACGTAGGCATTGCAAATGGAAAAGTTGCCATTGGATGCGACTGCCGATGGCTAGTTTTGAAAACACTGTTAATATGTTTATTCATCTGTTTAGTTATTCATTCTTCTCCTGTAATCTGTCCACCCATTCAGCTTTCTGGTCAATTATCTGTGAAAACTACTACCATTACCAATTGAGCTCATATACTGTAATTCTTATATTTCTTGGATCACTGACTTCAGAGCAGAGTATCTTGCTGCAGAGGCCACGGGCTGCGCAGGAAGACATACACAGAATGCATCTGCATTGATCTGGATGAACCTACACTTGTCTGCAGTGGACCCACAAGACAGGGTTGCATGGCTAAGTGTTGTTCACGGCAGCCTCATGCAGCCTACTCTGGATTTAGCAAAATAAGTGGTGTGGACTGCACGCTAATTAAAATATGGTTATGATGATGATTGTTTTTGAAGCTAAAAATTACTATATTTCATATTTTCAGAACAAAGCATGTTGTGATACTGTGTTATATAATATTTCTCTTTTTAGAAAGAAAAGGAAGTGAAAATGTATCGCCGTCAGTTGGAAAGAATGTGGCAAGAGAGGATAAAACAGCTGGAACTGGAGAGAGAACAGAGTGGTCAAGGCAAACCGGTGGAGCTGGGTCCTGCCCATCTTCTGGCACTAGGACCTCCTGAGGGCAGCTCAGATGAGACAGGTTTATTACATTGTTTCATATCATTTTATTTGACGTCAGGTATTCATTTTAATATGAGATTATTGTGAGTACTTGTACTCACCACAAGTGTTCTGTATTCCAAAATTTCCTGCTCATCTTCTTATGTAGCAATCCTCAGGGCATATCTTGAGGCTAAATTGCTCTTCGTTTCCAAACTTCTTCTCAGTAGATCTTTCTGGTTGTTAATTTTGTATTTTTGATGCTGGAAGCAACTGAGGCAGCCTCACTGTTAGTGCAATGAATAGATATAACAGTACGTATTTTGAGGAGAACTGATTTTGATAGTGTGAAATTTGTACACTTTTAGTATTTTTTCCGGAGATGTTTTGCTTCCTTCTTATGCAAAAAGCAAAATCAGTGCTCTAACTCATTCATCTTCTGAACCATATTGCATGTTCTTAGTGCGCAAGCTTCCTGTAACTTGCCATCCCACCAAAGTATAAGAATATGTCCTAGGATGTCACTGAGTTTTAATCCTATAGATTCTATCACCTAGGTTATTGAATTCTTCCTGCATTTACTTTAAATTTTTTTATAATAAACAAGACCCATAGCTGCGTGAACTCGGGCTTCTCATGGAGTAAGACACAATTTTCATTTGTAACATTTTGTTTTAAAGATTTCGTTATTGTTCACGGTTTCAGTTACGTGACTCTGGAGCGTAATTTTAATTACTGTCGAAATGGTAGTGGAACACAAAAATATATTTGTTCCAGATTCTGATGCCGTCAAAGAAGCAGATATTGCTACAAAACATTTAATTTATTGGCCTACGTTTAATACGATGATTTAATTTGTCAGAGCATTCAAGTGTAAAGTTTGCTTTATTTTTAGCTTTCTAGCTTTCACATAACAATACAATTTAGATGATTTGGGTATAATTAAACGAAAATAAACATTCTAACCTTTCTGCTCTGGTTCTTCAGACGTTCCATAATTTGTATAGGTATTCTGCTTAGTTCACGATCATGTATAGATACTCGACAATGTTTGTGGATTTGTTTTAAGCTTATAGTAGATAGTTTATTTGATATAGCATAGTTCACTATAGATTGTTCGTGGTCTTTCATAAGGTTAGACCCATTCCGAAAACGATCAACATCTTTTAGTGTCGTCTACCACGAACAAAAGTGCGTGCCTTTGTATGTAGTTTCAGCGTGTAAGACATATCTAACTTTGAATCACGAGTAATCATTCAGCTGCCATGTTAACCATGTGCTTTGAAGCTAACCTACCCTTAGTTACGCATGCGCTGTACTACATAAACGCATGCGCTTTACTTGCTAGACTGCGTTTTGCGTCTCAACATGGAAAACGAAGCCAAAAATATAACTCGGGTTCCACAGGAAGCCCGAGTAAAAATTGCACTGTTCTTAGCAAACCAGAAATGAGGAATATGTTATGTTATTATAATTATTATATAATGTTTTAGGTGCTGAAGACTCTCGATCAGTTACTCCAGTGTTCGCTACACAGCCCACACAGCCACTTGGGAGTAATGAGAGTAGACACATTGACAGCTCACAGGATGCCTACAGAGGTTAGCTCATAAGTGTTCCCCATAATTAGCTTTATATAAATAGTTCTTCCCATGAAATTATGTTGATATTATTATATATTGTTCATTTTAAACTATTTTCTATTTGTTTGATCATGATTTGTATGAGTTGTTACCTCGTAACCACTGCCTGGTTTTCCTTGTTGATAAGGTGCCAGTGCGCCATGTGGGAGGCTTGGGCTTGTGCTACATTTAAAACAATAAAAATAGCAATTATACTAATTATGAATTGTTCCTACTTGCTGCTACACTAGTAGTAGTTGGTTTAGTGTATTCATAATTTGATGTATGTTTACCTTCCAAAGACGATAGCTCTCCCTGCAGTAAAAGCTGATACACTACTAGTAGTTGTTTGTTTAGTGTATTCATAATGTGATGTATGTTTACCTTCCAAAGACGATAGCTCTCCCTGCAGTAAAAGCTGATACACTACTAGTAGTTGGTTTAGTGTATTCATAAAGTGATGTATGTTTACCTTCCAAAGATGATAGCTCTCCCTGCAGTAAAAGCTCCAGCTCAGCTTATGATGATGGTGACTCTAGAAGTAGTCCATCAGGTAAAGAAGGAAGAAAAGGAACTAGACGAGACAAAAAAGCAAAGGACAATAAAACGAACAAGGTTCATCCTGACAAGAAGGGAAAGCACGACTTTATTAAACGGAATAAAAAGGTAAGAGCTTTTTTCCTGTCCCCGAACGTTTTCATCGAAGAAGTTCGAAACATTACCTGTTATTTAAATAGTTAATAAATGAGATGTTTCTCTATTTTTATAATAAAGATAGGACTCTAGTGCGCTCTGATTAATCAAAAACGCGTGTTTTTTGTTCTTTAAGGACTTGCGGTTGCTGTTGAGGTTGTTTGAAAACTTGACACACATTAACGCGTTTATAGTGTAATCTAAGATAATAAATCTGATAGCTTGATACTTTAACTAAAAAAAATGGGCAATGCAAAGCACAAAACAAAATAAAATAAAAAAAAACAGAATAAATATACAGTATTTATCAAATAAAGGGTGCATGATGCCAAAAGATCAGCATTTGAAGCATAGTTAACAAGAAAGATTGATGTTGTCATGTATGATGGCTTTATAGTGATGATGATGATGATCATGTTATTTGGTAAATCATACATTTTCTCTCTTTGCATAACGTAAACGCTCTAATAAAGCCATACGGGCTGATTTACTTTCAGAGTATCTGGACTTGACGCTGATAAGAATGAAGGGTTATTAGAGAGAATGTGTGTGTGGCGGGGGGAGGTTAGAGGGATATTAACAAGTTGTACGCACAATGTCTAATACGTAAACAACTAGTTGTTTACAATTTGTTTCTTTGGCAGTATAGCGGAGACTATAGTACACTGTTAAATTGTTCTAGATTGTATGCTATTAAAGGAAGAATTTCACCTCCTATCAGCGAATGTACTATGCTAGAGGATGGACATACTCTTGGAACGTAAAGTGTTAAGCACAACCCAAAAGAACATTTCCAGGCATTTTTATTAGAACTTGATAAAACAAAATAAAAACTGGAGTACGTGAACTTGAGGTTGGGAATATTGAAAAAAGAAGTTGTCCACACTATATCTAACACGCAAATATAAAAAAAATGGGAACTCATAAGTGTGGAGACTTTTTCAATAGAGCCTTTACATTAGGTGTATAATAAATATTGATTCTGGAATACTATTGTTATTGTAGTATTTGTGAGAACTGATCAAGTATTTTGTTGATTCAGCTTGCAGCAGATGCTGGGAATATTATTCCAATGACCGAGGAAGAGAAGAAGAGAATTGAGGAGTTAATGTCAGAAGATACAGACCAGCTCATGTTAGATGTGAGTTACACTCAGGGTGCTGCTCGTGCGGGTTTGAAAAGCCATAAAAAGGAGGGGTAGGACGAATAGGTCTAATTTAAATTTAACTATAAGAAATCAGGGTGGGTTCTGGGGGGAGAGTTAGGGGCGTACGCCCCCCTATTAGTTGGAGACAATTGATTCATTTGTTCATTCTATTGTTTACAGTCCACTGAGGTTTTGTGCACTTTAGTTTACACTCTTCCAGTCGTTGCCTCCTTCTTCTCCCCCTCGTCCCCCCTTCCTTCCCCACCCTCCTCCCCTTCTTTTTTTTGTAATTCTGGATCCGGCCCTAGAAATTATAATTGAAATAGTTGTAATAGTAGGGGGAGGGGAGAGTAGTTGTAAAACTAATTTTACAGTTTGACATCTCACTACCAACTTTCAATTTTTTTATGTCGTCAGCTTCACACAGAAGAAATTGCCTCGTGTCACACGGCCTTTAAAGGGAATGTTAAAGGGAAGATTATTGAGTACAAAACAGAAATAATTTGAGCAAGTTACTTTACAAAGCTTTTAAATCTCATCGAGGATCCTTGCCAAAACATAACATGACTTTAACATAAAAATGAAGAATATTCCTGTAATAAGAGTTTATAGTAACAAATTTTTTCTTATTTCAACAGACGCCATTTATCGACACATTAAGCTTGGCGCCAGGTACTGGGTACCAGCCTGAGGAAGATGAACAAAAAGCACTGGCTGACATTGATATGTAAGTTTATGGTGCTATACATCGAAAGGTGATTTCATCATTTCACCAAAAGTTTACTGGTAAAAAACATTGAACTAAGAGCAAGCTCTGTAATAGTGTTCTAGTTTTACTAATATTCGCTTTTTATATTATTATGTTTATTTCAAGCCGTGTTGATGATTTGACTCAACTTACTTTGAAGATGAAAGTTGTTTTCTGACATCACTGATGACAACGGAAATTACTATACAATTCGTTTATCTTTTTTTATTGGTAGATGTTTTGTTGTTATGAATGTAAAAAATGGCTTTAGCAATGTTATGTAATATTTCTTGTGTTACCATGCGAAAAAGGAAGTTTACTTTTCTACTACGTGTAGTTGAAGTTTTAGTTTGAGGACTGATCATTATATATGTGTTTTTTTAAAAGAATTATATTGATTGTTTTAATTTTAAATTCAGGCACCATAAAGATATATGTATATTGCAGAAAAACATTAATTTATACAAAAAGAATGAAATTGAATAACGTGAGCTCTGAACTTAAACTTTTAGACACAAGTGATGAACATAGAATGTCCATGCTTGAATTATTTATGAGTTATGTGTTTTGTCATTCTAAAGTTACTTAAGTCCTTATATCGCTTATTTTGTTTCTTTTAGATGAAAAGTAGAACCCTTTAGTAACACAAAATTTCAAAATTTAAACAGTTTTTTTTGCTGTTCCTGTTACGTTTGTTGAGTACTGAAAGGTGCAAATCAGTAAGACAGTTTTGGGACAGCTGTCGTTTGTGACCGAGCATTAATTCGATTATGAAGTCCTGGTGTGATGACGTAGGAGAAGGTACTTGTGTAGCTTACGGTTGAATATTAACACTGTCAACACAACAATTTATTCGTTTACAATTTAACACACAGAGAAAAACAGAGAAATTTAGTTTTAAGTATTTTGTTTGTCATGTTTTTTTTGGAAAACTTTAATGACAGCAAAGGACGTCTTAATGGTTCTACATTACAGGTACCAGTCCCCTATCGCTCAATCAAAATTTGAATTCCAAACTTTTTTGATTCAAAAGCATACTTAGGTTCGGAATTTTTCTTCGGCTAATCGAATTCCGAGTTCATAGATGACAATAGTTTTCATCTTAAAGATTAAAAGATTGCAATAAAGGGACTTAAAACCACTCTATCATGACCACTTTACACTTGACTTGAAAATTCCACTAAACTCTTTTAATGGTTATTATTTGTGAGAATGTAAATTAATAAACGAACAAAATATTTATATTCTCAGGAAACTGCAGGCTCTTTTGCCCTCTGATGAACTGGAGTTACTGTCCAACCGAGAATTAGTCAGTTCTTTCTCACAGGTATTGAATTAAAGTCTGCCTTAAATATGTACAGTTCTAAGAAAACGACAGATTTTACAATGTAATCTTATACTATGTTGATGGTTAACTGTTTTCGGCGATAGTGAGTTAAGTTTATGTGTGGTATTCCTTTTTAGAGTCTGTGTAAACGTCAGTAACTGTAGCTAACATTTGAAAAAATGGTCGCTGGGTTTCGTTTTAGGAGTCTACAATATCGCTCAACACACTGCTTGGCGACGAAGGAGCTGAAAGTGAAAATAATGGTATGAAAGTAAAGTAATGTTGTTTTGAAACATATCAGTATCAGCTGTGATTTATCTTTGCTATTAAATTCTACTTCTTCCAACTTTTCGTATTTCCTACTAATGTTTCTTTTTTCATGTTCAAATCCTTCTTGTCATTTCCTTTCTTTCCTTCATTCGTGTATTCGTTTCTTCCTCCCTCCCTTCTTTCCTCCCTTCCTTTCTTCCTTCCTTCCTTCCTTCCTTGCTTCCTTCCTTCTTTCCTTCCTTCCTTTCTTCCGTTCTTCCTTCCTCATCTTGCTTCTTTCATGCACTTATTCATTCCTTTCCTTTTTCTCCCACTATTTTCTTTCTTTCTTTCTTTCTTTCTTTCTTTCTTTCTTTCTTTCTTTCTTTCTTTCTTTCTTTCTTTCTTTCTTTCTTCCTTTCTTTCTTTCTCTCTTTCTTTCTCTTTTTCTTCCTTTGTTTTTGTGGGTTTTTTGTCTGTCTGTTTTTCTGTCTTTCTTTCCTTAGCCTGTATGCTGAGGAATGCGCTTCGCTTCAAACACGTTACGTTCAAAAAAAGAATTACTTAAGCAGAACAATTACAACCAAAAAACTTTGGAGCATTATCTCAATATGTGACTTGCTTTCACTTCTTGCTGATTACCAGGATAGCCAAAGAGATTTAATTTGTGCGTTGTCAATATTGCGTTAATTTCAATTATTCTTAATGCCTGGCTTTGAGCGACAACGATGACGCTTCGTCTCCTTTTAAGATGACATCTTTCCAGCCATGTCCATTGGTTTCCCTCAATAGCCACACCTTTATCTGTCTACAAGAAAAATCTGTCATGCAACTTTCTTTCGCGCTCTCGTTTCTTCCCTTATTTCATCCCTTTTTCTCTTTTTAACGCTTTCAGTTACAGGTAGTTTATTAGCACCTTAAATTCTCTTCACATATCCTATACAAAGTGATACATTTGGTAAGGAGAATATAGGTTTTGTGTAAAATATTTTGTACAAGATGAAAAACAAAATTCTCCTAAACTGCTTATATAAAGTGTGCGGTTAATTTGGAATAATATAGCAATATGTCAATTTTAGGAATTTAGGAGTTAAACAAACAACCTAACCCCTTTGCCCTCATCTTCACTGTAGAAATGGAACAATCCACTACTCAGCTGGAACAAATCACATTATGGTGGAATCAAAGTAATCAACCTGAGCCCCAAAAAAGTATGGAAGCCTGATCTTTATCTGTACAACAAGTACGTATTTTGAATGGTTCGCTACAATTGCCCACTACAAAAATGAGCAGTGGCCTGGATACTAAAGTGGCCGCGTGAGACTGAGACTGAACAAGCTCTTTGGGTAGAGTCGAAAGTGAAAAAGAGGAAACATTTCGATATTACGAGAATTTCTATTTTCTTAAATAAATGTGATTATAACTGTTTAAATCTGTTTTTGGTCTTTCTGATTCAAAATACCCATGAAATGAATTTTACGCATTTCCATAGCTGGTAATGTCTTTATTTGGAAATCACAAACGGAATTTTGTGAAATTTTCGGTAAATAGACCTATTGCGAATATGGCAACGATCTCACCAAAGCGAGGCTTTTCGGTAGCAACCGTTGCTAAGGGCTGGCCGCTAGTTATAATTGCTTCTATAAGTCAGTTTTTTTTGTTGTTTTTTTCACTCCGGAAACAAAAAAAGAAGTTCAAGAAAAAGTCATCGCTGGTTCGTTGTGTTACAATAAAGGTCAGTGCTTTTTACTTTGCCGATATATTTCAAATCAGAACGTAGATGATAGGATAAATCACGATTGCGATCTACTTATTTCCAATGTTGAAGTTAAACTTCTTGAAAATGTTTTAGACTCGGTTTCGTTTCCCGAAAAGTATTTACTTCATAATGGATAGGCCTGTGGAAAAGATGCATGTGAAGGAATTAAAAGAAATTCTTTTAAGCCAGATATTGAAGCTGAAAAGATTAACAGTAAAGGCCTAACTTATTGCAGAGTATCAAAATCATCAAGCAGCGTTTTTAAAATTTATCTGTTTTTAAAAAGCGTTTTAACCCTTTGTTTTATACGATTAAATACACTTGAAAACCGTGTCTGATTATTTTTCCTGTCTAAGTGATTGCAAGTTTAAAATTGGCGTCCCTTGTTGATTTTTTTGTGCAGAGTGAAGGAAGTACTTCAAATGTGTACAATCCGGGGAATGCTTTTGCCGGAGTTTCGGACATATTTTACAATATGGCATTGTACGTGAATGAACGAAAATTGAACAAAAGTTTATCCGTATTCTTTTTAGAAGCAAAAAATCTAAACGTTTTCTCATTCTCCCGAACAAGGTCTGCATGAGTCACTCTTTTTGCTTCGGGCCCGAAGTGAAGCGGCGGTTGCTTGTTTTGTCCGCAATCATCCTTTACTTTGCACAAAAAAGTTAACAATTTTAAACTTGTAATCATTAGACAAGAAAAAATAATGAGACAAAAGACAAAGGTGCATTAAACGGTTTTCAGTTTGAGTGTATTTAAACCGCTAAAAAATAGAGGGTTAAAAACACTGAATGATTGCAGCATTAGTTGCACATTCACTGTTAGTGTTAATTCTTTCAGGCTAACTTTCTTCCTTTTAAAAAATATATATCTTAATTCCTTCGCATGCATCTTTTCCAAGGGCCTATCCATTATGAAGTAAATACTTTTCGGAAAAAGGAACATGCAATGAAACCGAGTCTAAAACATTTTCAAGAGGTTCAAGTTCAAAGTCGGAAATGAGTAGACGCAATCGTGGTTTATCCTATCATCTACGTTCTGATTTGAAATATATCGGCAAAGTAAAAAGCCCTGACCTTTATTGTAACACAACGAACCAACGATGACTTTTTCTTGAACTTTTTTTTTTGTTTCCAGAGTGAAAAAAACAAGAAAACTGACTTATAGAAGCAATTATAACAAGCGGCCAGCCCTTAGCAACGGTTGCTACCGAAAAGCCTTGCTTTGGTGAGATCGTCGCCATACTTGCAATAGGTCTATCAGTTTTTTTGCTGCCAAAAGACCTAAAATTCATGGAGACTGGTAACAAATTTGGCTTCGATGACGTAGTTAGTGGTTCCACAGCTGCTGTTATGCCTTTTATTACAATTTTTTGCAGTTATTACTTGTTTAAAATTTACTTAGACTTCTTCAGCACAACATTAATGAATGCAAAAAAAGCTGGTTCATTTATTTGTCAAGGTTTCTCCTGAAGGAAAATAGTGCATAGAAATACCCGGTGTTCCGGTTTTATTGGAACAATTTACTTTGTTTGTTGTACCGGCGGAGCAATAATTTTGTTCGCCATTCCCCATTTTCTTATCAGCCTTGACTGTGTGTCTAAGCAGGAACCACCGACTACATCATTTCCATTGTAAACCGACATTTTGGCCTCGCGCAAAATGTCGACATTTCAACTCGAAAAATGCAAAGTTTGAAGATAAACAGTGTGTGTATTAGAAATCTTCTACTCACCAAAACCGGATATTTGGGATCAAGAGGGTATAAACAATGATATCGAAAGATTTTATTTTCCATTTCATAGGCACTTTAATCAATTTTCTAATTTATCTGTTTCCTTGCTTATCTGCCTCCTCCTTTATCTGTTTTCTCAACCAACTGTTTCTTAACCTACTGCTTTGTGCTTTGTATTTTCTCTGTTTTCTGATTGGACGGGCATCCTTGCAGTGTTTACCATATTTAAAATCAATTGAGAAAAATTTCTTATCATCTAATTCGAGAGTACAATACACACGTTCTCCACTAACTGCTAAATCTCCTAAACAAACTAAATGCGACGTTGCTTTCAGCCCAATCTTTCGCGACATTTTTCCTGCGCGCGTGTCCTGTTTTGCCATCTATCCATTATGGTCAGACACAAGTCTCCATTCATGCTACCATATTGCATCGGCACACCATTTCTGGAGTGGATGGCACACAAAGCACCCTAACCGATTCTCAGATAGTGACAGAACATCTATTTGCCACTTCTGATGATCTGCAACATGATCATCAGTCGCTCCACAACTGCAGAAAGCTGGTTGCAAACTATCTGAAGTCGATTGACTGCCTGGTAGATGTAACGCACGATCGAACAGATGGTTGTTCTGCCCAATACAAATGTCTGAAGATTTTTCTTTCAGAACAATCCGAAACTACTCTGAGACCTCCCATGTAAAAGGTCCTTAAGATGGAGCTGGAGCTAATTTAAAACACAAGGGAGACACGGAGGTGATACCACGAAACGTTAGAATTCAATGTGCCAAGGACCTCATGGGTTTGCAATGGCTAACCTCCAAGAACCAGCACCCACTTAATACCAATCTTCATGTATAAAGCTAACTCGGCGAGTCTTTTTTTTATATCGACAAGCTCGAATCTCGTCAATCAAGTAGGCTTTTCAAAGAGGTCAGGGGAACTGTGCCATCCACACTATCATGTCAGGAGAAAAAGGAATGAGAGCTGTCTGTTCGACGTCTGTTATGCTACTGCGAGGAGCGCTTGCAAGGTATGTTTAGTTGTTGCCATAACAAAAATTATGTTGACCATCGGGAAGACATACAAATGGAGCAAGAGTTGACAACGGCCGATCGTTCGATAAGATCTGCAGAAACAGACAACCAGAAAAAATTAAAGATCTTGTGGTTAAAGATATAGTAGTGGCCATAGCATCAGGTGATGTGGGTGAAGAATACTATTTACTCAAAGTTAGTGGAGATGGCCCAGAAATCCTTCCAAAAAAAACAACAGATGACTGGGAAGTACTTTTTCCAAAGGCACCGAGATAATAAGGGGAATTTTTTTCATTAAGAACAGCCAACTCGAACAATTCATTTATCACTTAGAAAGAAGCAAAGACTTTGGTTGATGAAGCAACAGTAATTGATATTTGCAACGATATTAAACCCCTCGTAAACCAAACCACAAATGCAGAGCTCTATAAAATAAGTAATCAGGAGCGCCTGAATATCATCGATGCACTT
>JAOBAY020070974.1:0-11741 GCA_025331085.2 Zoanthus sociatus | reverse complement strand
ATCCCTCTCCAAATAAAAAAATAAAAGATCCGGCTTGCAGGCGCCAGAAAAGTTACAGAAATACTGTTATCTCTAATACTGTAAATAACAGTCTGAATAAATTACAAAACACACATAAGAGCACCTCAGCTTAAAACAACTACGCCAATGCATGACGGTAAAAGTGGAATGGAGAATAACTTGCAACACGTGACAATCCTAGATGTGACTAACAACTAACCACTTTGCCGTTATGAAATTATACGTGACATGATGAAACAACGAAAAGACTGCTTCTTCAGTTCTTGTTGCTTCTGATTAGTAAAACAGAAATTCTATCTGCTCTGCTACAGAACAGAAGTAGGTAAGACAAAATTACTAACACTAAAATAGTCACACTGTTATAGATACATATTTTAGTTTTCAATTCTTCTTATATTAAAACGCAGGAAAACACATTGTTTACACTTTCGGCACGTAAATTTGAATATGAGAGTATTTTTACAGGTATTAGGTATTGATTGATATGATGAATAAAATCACCGTGGGCTCAAGGAAAGATTTTAAAAGCCGTGGGCGACACGTTGTTTTTGTTTACACGACCAACTAAAGCATATGCTACTAAAACTTTTGAGATCTTTGTTGAGTTAACAGCCCTGACGTTCCATCATAAAAAAGGATTTGTTGTTTTTGTCAATATTGTGCGTTGTACTAGCTTGTTCTAAATATCAAAGGCAAAGTCCAAGGTGAGTCGATCTTCAGAACACATACTGTGTACTATTTCGAAATCTTAACAGCAGGAGAGATAACAACTCGGACGTAAATATGTTTTCCTAACTGCAAATTTTGTTTTTATCAGTGAAATTTGGCGCTTCTAGCTTGATTTCTTGCTTTAAGCTTCGCAGAAACGTGGCAGCAATCTTGGGACAATTTCCGTATTATTTATATGCCTAGCTCTCTCAGTTTCATCGGGTAAATGCGAGAAGAAGAAGCTGCCTGGTGACAATCATTGGTTAAAGAGTAAAGTGCAATAAAATTTTGAAGTTGCGTAAGTGAATATTGAAATGCACATCCCTAGGGGGTTTATAGGGTCAGAAAAAAAAGCTGAACTTGTTTTAAACTTTTTAAAATTAAAATTTTTAATAAAACATAATCTTGAAACTGGTATAGTAGTAAAATAAAGCATTTCAATTTTTTTTAAAACATTCACTTCTTCTCTCTCTGCCAAGAAATGATCATTGGTTTTGAAATTATACAAATACTTATTCTCTTTAGTTCTACACGCTTTATTAACTCCAGGTTCAATACGCCGACTGATTTCCCTAAAACCGACAGTATAGTTAAGCAAATTTTCGGATGTACTTTTTGTTTTTATGTTTAATGAACAAGATACTTTTTGTATTGCATACATTTTAAACCGTGTATATTTTATTCAGTTCAATTGTTCTTGTATCATGACAGCAAAACAAAGATTTAGAATATTTGACTGTAAATTAGCATAGGCGGAAAATACACACGTTGTAGATTCAGCTGACAAAGTTCTGAAGAGCACTCAGAAGAATTCAATGACAAAGTATTAAATCTGACAAAAAAAGGTTTTATATTTATAGGTTATGTTTATTTAAAAGGAAATTATTAACTGACGCTATTTATTGACCCTTTCCACACTAAACTGCAATCAAAGTCGGGAGGAAATTGGATTCAAAGGCCTGTATAGCATTTTTTAGTTAAATTTGCAAAACATAAGATGAACGTTGTGTTTGCTTATAATGTCAGCAAGAGCAAGATTATTACATTGTCTGCCTGTATAAAACTCAAGATAATTACATTGGTAATGATATAATGAATTGGGAAAATGACTGAACGGGTTAAAGTTCTTGTTAAAAATCGCTTCTAATTCAAACTCATCTTTATCTTCGAAATAAATATTCACATTCAACTGATGGCTCTTCAGGTAGTCAAAGATCACATGCTTCAGGTTATGGGTTTCCCTGCCCAGAGCATGGGCGAGCACTTTCGTTGGATCGAGGAGTAGAAGCAAACCCTGCCCCAGGCGGATTTCTTTTCCATATCAATATAGATTACCGAGATACACCGCCGCAATTGCAAACGAAATAATATTAATTAAGGAATATAAATGAGATCTATTATTTAAGATTAGGTAGTATACATGTATATAGATTTTTTTGAAATTCAATAGGATCTTAAAGTTGACGCTTTTATTTGTTTTAGTCTTTATTTTTTTTAATGAGAAACAGTGGAATACCTGGAAAGTAGCTTTTTAGCTTAGTGTATCTGAAAACTTTAAATAAAGTTTGTATTTTTTGTATTTGTATATGATATTGTAAGTTTTACTGGAGGAAGCTGTGAAAATATATAGTTCCTTGAACACGCGCAAATGATGGTATTTCTGTTGATTCGAGATAATCTTTTTGCGAACACAAGATAGAATCTGATAGAATGAACTATTAAGCGATTAACTCATTAAACCGGCGTTGGAAGGGAATATACTGGTTCGTAGATTGCGCCAGAAATGAACCGTAGTGAAACTGATAGTACAACTGGCTGGCAGTAACAAATTATTTTTAAAACGTGGCGAAGGATTTTATTTCAATTCATCCTTCATCGATAAAAAATAGTAAAAACGATTTGACCAAAGATAACTTTACCGTTCAAACAAATTCGCCGTGGATTAGTGTCCCATCCAGGGGAAGCAAAGACTCTCATCGGTGGGCCACCTGGCTCGTAAAGGATTTAGCATACCTATATAAATAAAACGCACGCGCAAGTAGAAAAATAAACAAATTTCGTAAAAATTCCACTTTTCTTATCTTTTACTTCTTTTCAGGAATTTCAAGAAAACATGGAAGAAAATGGCCAGAAACCGCTGACTAAGGAAGACGGTAACTGTCCAACCGTAGAAGATGATAGAAAGGTATATAAGGATAACATCGCTGATGACGAGGGAACTCAATGTATTATACCTGAGCACGAGAGAAGGAGGATAAAGTGGCGCATCATCAAGAACCTTCTAATCATAAGTTTTGGATTTCTACTTCTCTTCACTGCGTTCCAGTCCCTTCAGAATCTACAGAGCAGTCTTAATCCGGATCAGGGTCTGGGACTAGCCTCCTTGTGCGTCATCTACGCATTACTTATTGTGTCATGCATGTTTATCCCTCCAATTATGATTGGTCGGTTGAGCTGCAAGTGGGCGTTGGTCATCTCCATGTGTTGTTATGTCCTGTACACTGTGGCTAATTTTTATGCCAAGTGGTACACGCTAATACCCGCTTCAGCTCTCCTTGGTATGTTGCATGTCATTGTCTGTCAGTAAGAGATCTAGAGTATTGCGTATTAAAGGAGAACTGAATGCTAAAACTAACCGTTTTTATTTGAATCTATTTGTGTAGTAGATTAACTCTGTGAAGTTTTTTTTTTTCAAATTAGTCCAATAACATTGAGAAATTTAATATGGAAAAAGAAAAAAACTCTCAAGAAAAGGTTTGATACTGTGGTCGCAAATGAGCTTGTCAGCGGTTGTTTATGACTTAGGTTACAATATTGAGAGAATAAATATGGCAGTTCGCTTTGAAATTTGATATTATTTGGGCAATCTAGGTCTTGCGAAGTTTTTTTCTTTAATACCAGCCAAAAGCCGCACAGTAACCTTGTTTTTTCCTCGTTTTAATCACCCTAATATCGTAACCTTCGTCATAAACAACTGCTGACATCACTTATTGAGCCGCCGATCAAATTCTGTCTATTCGTTGCGAAACATCAAATTTTTCTGAACTGCTCGGCTAACAGCTTAAAAAATCTTTATACAATTGTTCTACTATGCCTAAATTTTCAAACGAGGAAAAATCAATTTTAGGTTTCAGTTCTCCTTTAAGTTTTGACAAAGGAGAGAAGTGTCATAAAAATCAACTAAAATCAATTACTAAAAGTAGAAATATCCTTTACGAGCCAAGTGCAGTGAAATCTCGATTATCCCGACTCGTCGGGACCACGTTAAACGTTTCGGATAATTTAGAGTACAGATAATTGATTGCGAAAAAATGAACATGAATGAGATACAAATGTAAATAAAAGATGTATAAACATGTGAACAGCAAAGAAACATTTTAATCATGACATTTATACAGTTTTATGTATTTACAAATATTCACTTTTTGTTTCAAAAACTTTTCGTTGCACTTCCGAACAAAAATGATACGCTGTTTCGACAGTCTTTTAAAAGGATTTAATCGGTCTATTTTGCAACTTCGAGTATTCAAGATGACAATTAATTGATATTCATGAAAAAAACGGGACCAGGAAAAAAACGTCCGGATAATCAAGGTCCGGATAATCGATTAGTCCGGATAATCAAGGTCCGGATAATCGATTAGTCCGGATAATCAAGGTCGGATAATCGATTAGTCCGGATAATCCAGGTCCGGATAATCGATTAGTCCGGATAATCAAGGTCGGATAATCGATTAGTCCGGATATAATCAAGGTCGGATAATCGATTAGTCCGGATATAATCAAGGTCCGGATAATCGAGGTTTGACTGTAGTGTCTCATGGAGCCAGCGCTTATCTCCCGTTTCTATAATACCTCTAATATACCTTATGCCCAGGGCACAAGGTTTATTTTCGGTGACTTTACTAAAATATATAATTAAGAAAATCTGGCTATGTGCCTTGGTTTTTGTTTTAGCTATCTAATTGAAATCTAAACTTTAAATGTTCTAGTAACTTTTAACAAATTGTTGTGTTTTCTTAAGGAAAATTTGTAAAAAATTAAGTTGATTATCTACAACTTAACTCTTGTGGCACATAGGTACGGCAGCAGCGCCCCTTTGGTCGTCAAAATGCGCTTATCTTACGACCGTCGGGATACAATACGCCGAACTGAATGACGAGACTCAAGATGCCGTTGTGACGCGTTTCTTCGGTATCTTCTTTTTGATATTTCAAAGCGGCCAAATCTGGGGCAACCTCATTTCCTCAATGGTCCTGGGGCAAGGGAAGGCAGAACTATTATTTAGGTACGTGTATAGGGGATTTTAGGTACGTGTATAAGGGATTTTAGTTACGTGTATAGGGGATTTTAGGTACGTGTATAGGGGATTTTAGGTACGTGTATAAAGGATTTTGTGTAAGTGTACGGAGACCTTGCCTCGCCAAAAAAAAGTGGTCGTAACAACAAGACAGTCGTAAGGCAGAGTTCGACTCGACTGTATACTTATCACGTTAACTGAGATAATGAATACGTACAATGGAAATATAGGGTAAATATTTTAACAAACGCTTGTTGACTTTCAATGCTGCCACAGCTGACTTCCAGACCCGAGGTGTTGATCGATATTAGAATTAGGGCTTCGTAAATTTTCTTAGGTCTAATATTCACGTAGAATGATAAATGTGTTCAAATATGAAGCTGAAAAACCCTCCTCACTTTCTGACATTTTTTTACCTAAAAAATAGTAAAATAAAATGAATAGCTGGAAAACTACGTTGAAATTAATTTGTCGGTAAACCAAAATGAGTAAGAGCTCGGATCAAGCCAGCAATTTCAACCGTAGACAGTTGTTTCGTCCTTTTTAGGACTTATCAGTACAGTGTAGAGAGCTATAGTAAACAGCCAGCCAAAGGCTAACTGTTTATCAAGCTCATGTTTCATACATAGTATAGCAGGGTGATCTTCTCAGATCCTACGTGATATGGCATTTTGTACACGGTATTCATTATTGTAGCCTACATTTAAAAACAGTACATGCTTTGCCTCATAGAGAAAACGCCGGTGATGTATGCGGTGCAAACGACTGTGGTAACGTTCCGAAGATAGTTGGCAATGAAACGGATACGTTTGAGAAACCGGCCATGAACCTCGTGTACTCAATGTTGGGCATCTACGTAGCTACAGGGACAGCCGCAGTGATTTTGGTTATAGCACTGCTGGACAGACTAACCGGGGCGCAGAGCAGGAAAAAGGACTCCATTTCAGGCGTGTCGTTGCTGTTTGCAACCTTGAGACATCTGGCAGACAAGCGTCAGTTGCTTCTGTTACCCTTGACGTTTTTTAGCGGTTTAGAACAAGCGTTTATTTTCGGTGACTTTACTAAGGTAAAATTAAGAAAATCTGTCTATGTGCCTTGGTTTTTATTTTAGCTGTCTAATCTTTGTTTTTCTGAGCTGGTTCTCGCTTATTTCCCGTCGTCAGTAGTGTTCAGCGGATAAGCGTCCTTAACCTCCATGTGTGTTAGGCCATTTCTCATTTTTATGTTAGCAATCGTCCGACGGACCCAAAATGTTTGAAATTTGCAAAAAAGCAGTCATTAATATATGTAGATAGCATACTGATATAAGTTGATTATATTTTATGCTCTAAGTCAATCATAATTTATGTACACAACGTGTTCAAAAATACCCCGGCCCTCTGTAACATACCCAGCGAGATCGAAAGTTTTTCGCTGGGTTAGCTTTTGATTTCGCGTACTAGTTCTCATATAGCAAGACGTAAAATACAGTAAACTCACTGGGTACTCGGCGTTTGCACTGGGGAAGGTAAAAAAGCATTTGGGTCAATTCAGAAAATTCGCTGGGTTCTGGGGAGGCAAAAGATTCGCTGGGTAGGGACAAAATTTCCACTGGCTCGGGTTTCGCTGGGTTTGTTACAGAGGGGTGTTACATCAGTGTCATCGCGCAATAATCTCTCAACTCTGCAAAAGAGGGAAGTAAACATATGCGAACCATTTGTTTTGTTTCAACTAAATATTTACCCTAAAAAGCTAACCAGCGATAGCATAGTGTCCTGTCCTGTGGTGAAAGAGACTCTCGTCGGCTTAACACTACAGAAACTGGTGATAAGCGCCGGTGCAATTTTCCCTTACGTAAACCGTCGTTGCCATTTGAAACAATCGATGCCATAATACGAAACAAGCGATGCCATTTGAAACAGTTGATGCCATTCTACGAAACAGTCGATGCCATTTGAAACAGTTGATGCCATTCTACGAAACAGTCGATGCCATTTGAAACAGTTGATGCCATTCTACAAAACAGTCGATGCCATTTGACACAGTTGATGCCATTCTACGAAACAGTCGATGCCATTTGAAACAGTTGATGCCATCTCAAGAAACAGTCGATGCCATCAGTGACAGCCGAAGGCAGTCGAATGACATCGACTGTTTCGTAGTATGGCATCGACTGTTTCAAATGGCAACGACGTTTTTAGAAAGGCAAAATTCCAGCGGCTATCTCACTTGATTTGTATTAAAATTTAGCTTGGTCAATTAACTGCATTTTTGAACTCACTTATATGACGTCACAAATTATTTAATTTGCATATTAGAAAAACATTAATAGCTCAGGAACCAAAAGAGCTATTTTCATAAAAGTAACGACATTTTCAATGATTTTCAAAAACCTTTCAAACAAATTAAGTCAGTTGTATTTTTGGTTTATATATACTTTCAGAACTATAACTTTAATTTTTTTGTGCAATCCCTTTGATAATGTTTATTATCTGAAAGCATTTACCAGATCATTCTTTTTTTATCTCCATGCAGTCATTTGTGACTTGTTCTTTGGGAATCCATCAAGTGGGGTTCGTAATGATCTGTTTCGGTGTGACAGATGCAGCTTTCTCCTTCTTACTGGGAAAATTGACGCAATATACCGGGCGAATCCCGATATTTATTGCAGGATTCCTAGTACATCTGGCAATATTGATCACCTTGCTTGCGTGGAAGCTAGATCCGCATCTTATCGGAGTTTATTACGTGATTGCCGCCATGTTTGGCTTCTGTGATGCTATATGGCAAACCCAGATTAACGGTAGGTGACTCCTGCTGACAAGATGAGGTTTATACTGTTTAAGAACCAGCAAACGTTTGTCCGCTTATAAACTTGTCTGTTCCTTCCATTAGTTCATTCTTTCATTCATTTATTGTTTCATCCATTCGTCCATTCGTCTATCCATCCATCCATCCATTCCTTCATTCCTTCATTCATTCATTCATTCATTCCTTCGTTTGTTCATTCGTTCATTTTTTCATTCATTAGTTATTATATTTTATCCATTCACTGACTCACTCATTCACTCACCTATTCACCCATCCATCCAGCCACCCATCCATCCATGCATCCATCCATCCATTCCTTCCCTTCATTCATTCATTCATTCCTTCGTTCGTTTGTTTTCTCGTTCGTTCGTTCGTTCATTCATTCATTCTCTCACTCACTCACTCACTCATCTATCCATCTGTCCATCCACCCATCCATCCATCTATCTATCCCTTCCTCCTTCTCTCCCTCCATCCAATCATCTACCCTTTCGTTCGTTCATTCGTTTGCTCCTTCCTTCCTTCCTTCCTTCCTTCCTTCTTTTGATCCTGCCTTTCAAACTTCCAACCCTTCACCTATCTCTTTGGTTTAATTGCTATTTAATATTAACCTTCTGCATGATCCTTTTCTGTTCTGTTGTCCTCCATATACTTTAGCTTAACCGTAGATGGAAACGAAAAGAACTTCAGTTATCATGAGCACAAATCTAGTAACTTTTAATTTGTGCAAAGAGATCTTAAATTATTATTATAAGAGTAAGAAAGAGTAATCTAATTTTACTATTCTTGATAGGAATTGTTTGATTTGATTTCATTGCAGCTTTGTATGGTTGCTTTTTTCATGACAACCAAGAACCGGCGTTTTCCAATTATCGTCTTTGGGAATCATTGGGTTTTGTTGTTGCCTTCGCCTACAGTAATTTCCTATGTGTCAGCGTGAAGCTTTATCTTCTGATCACTAACTTGGTAATCGGAATTGCACTGTACTTAGTGTCGGAACTATTGCATCGTAAGAAAGAGCAGGAAGCTAAGGACTGGCAGAAAGAAAAAGAAGACTTCGGTATGAACACCTTGGACAAAGAAGATGAAAAAGCCTGAAGGATAACACAAATTCATTGAGAGAGTAACCACTTCAGAAGGGTTGAATGGGATTTATAACCTCGTCGTATTGTTCAGGAAAAAAATGAAACGGATATTATGTAATGGCTGTACCAAGTTGGTACAACGTTTTTGTCAGAACGAACGGTTTCTTGTAAAATAACTTACATGACATCAGTTTTTATGAATAATCATCATTTAACGTTTTTATACTACGCTCAGGGCCGTAGCAAAACAAGAGACCATAAGAGGGGGTGTGCCCTAGTTTTTATCCCAATTTTTGTGGGTACTGCCCCATCACAGAAAATCTTTAAAAAAACCGAGAAATATACTAGTTTTAGACACTTTGATTTTGTTTCAAGTGGTGTTTAGGAAACATCAGGAAATATGTTTAACAGACAAAGTAATTTTCAAAATTTTTGCCGGTGAGCAAGCCCCAGGACCCTCTTGAAGACAAAGGCTTTCAGCTGTTGGTTGTGAGCTCTCCCCAGTTTTCCAAGGCCTGCTAGTGCTACGATCTTTCCGCTAGCATGCAGTAAAAAATAATTCCACATGCATTTTTTTCAGTTTCAGTTATCTAAACAAAAAGAAAGAAGTAGAGTTACCTGTCGTACGAGTTAATTCTTAAAGTCCCTATAGCGCTTTTTTACTTTTAGATGAAAAGTAGAACCCTTTAAGAATACTAAGTTACGAAATTAAATAAACGTTTCTCGCAGTTCCTGTTATGTTTTTGAGTCTTGAAACTTGCAATTGAGTCAAATTTGGGGCTACGGTGGTTTTTGATCGAGCATTAATTCCATTAGGAAGTCTTGTTGTGATGACGTAGCGGAAGGTACTTGTGCAGCTTCCGGTTTAATATTTTAATATTCAAAACATGTTTTCTTGTGCCTATGCGCCGCCGGCTATAAGAAAATCATCGACTATGGGGCCTGGTGACGAGATTGAGCCCGTCTTACATACTCTAGTTCACAGGTTGCTCGGTCAGAATTTAAATTACAAACTTCTTTTGACTAATTATAAAAAACATATTAAGATACGAAATTTTCTTCAGCTATTAGAATTCTGACAATAGTTTTCATCTAAAAGATAAGCTACAATAAAGCGATAAAATGGCTTTATTACATTATACTCCATAAATTTTAGATATCTAGCTTATTTGAAATATGCCTCTACTTCGTATCTATGTTTTATATCTAGTCTCTTATTTGAACAAATGCTGTTGTAAATATTTTTTAAACAATAACATTGTTGGCTGAAGAAACGTGATTTTCATAATGCAGTTGCTAGAGGATCTTCAGTAATTATGGAAGAGGAACAGGAAAAAAAATCAGATCAATCAGATTGCTTTAACGGAGCTTGAACATATGACCTCTTCCACGTGTTTCAGCGCTCTTTAAATACCTTTCTAAGCCACTGCAATCGGAAACAATCCTAGTGGGCCAATTAATGCGAAATTGATGGAATTTGTATCAACTGAGTAACAACTAAAGTCACTTTAGGAATTGAGTCGCCTTTAATTTGTTATGAGGTTTTAATTTGAGGCGCTTTTAATTTATTATGAGTTTTTAATTTGTTATAAGTTTTTATGTAAAAACATTAATTGAGACTATTGTATAAAATTGTATTATTATCCATCAGGACACGGCCAAGCTGATTCTCTTCTAGTTTTCCATCCGGTTTGGGCAGCGCCTGGCGTCAAAACATTGCCTGCCAACGGGCCGTGCAAAATTTATTGTACCTCCAGGCCGGAGCAAAGTCATTTTGAAGTTTAAACAAGTGTGTGCCTCGCATCCGTTATTATGATAAAAAACCTTTTGCCCCGCCTGTGCTGAGCTACCCTCCGAAAATGCCTCTGTTCCATCACAGCCAGTATTTTGGATAAAACTGTTCTTTCAACTAAAAGTAGTTCAAGGGATTACTGAAACTCAATTAATTGAACTATATTCAATCTCCGAGATCCTACTCAGTACTGTGCAAAGTCGGTATCAACTTAAGTGAGGCTATTTATTATATAACTTAAGTGAGGCTATTTATTATATAACTGGGAGTGAATAACAGTATGTCATGGGTATGAGCTGAGCAGAGAGATTTAAACCTCCTAATCAAAAACTGTATGCCCCCCGTTACTAACACAGGCCAAAAGTCTTTATGTCCCACTTCGATGCAGCACAGAAAAAGTGGCTGCCTTGCGCCTTTTTGTTCCGGCTCCGTATAAAAGTACATTTTGCATGGCCCCTAATGAGATCTCATCACATGTACGGTTTCTCGTCGTGTGCACAATATCAAATATATAAAATTCTACATTTTAAGCTTTATTTATGTGCAGCTTTTAAATTGTGATTTTAATATTGCTCTTTTCGATTTACCCCATTACAATAAAGTCTTATTTTTCAATTTGCTTGTCGGTTTCAAGTTTGTAAAGTCATGTTGTATCACTCACTTGCAATGCATTAATTGAACTCGGAATGAAGAGTAAAAGTTAGAGACCGAGGTCGCGTTAGTTAACCAAAAGGGCTTTGCCTTGTACAATATTTAAATTTCACGCACATATGTGTGTAGCCAGTGCGTGCATCTATTTGAAATAAAACACTAGCAACAGTATCTAACCTTAAAATATACTGTTTATTATTCATTTAAGTCACAAAGTTTACAATACATAAATGTAATTAATAATTATAACTTTCATGTGGTTACACTGGCTGTTTTACCCGTGGGGAACTCTGATTTTACCCGTGGGTAGTCTGCGATTGTGTGTGACCGATCTTCCCACGGGGAATTTACCTTCGGGGAGTCACTATGGATACATCAAAAAGAACAAAAGAAT
>JAOBAY020070965.1:0-11741 GCA_025331085.2 Zoanthus sociatus | reverse complement strand
CAAGCAACGGAAAATAGGACATTTTCTAAGGATTTGTATGACTGGAGAGCAAGGCTTGCTCTCCAGTACCATTTTCAGATACATTTCCTTAGAAAAACTTTGATTTTGTATTCGCTGTCATTTTTGAAGTAGTTAACGTTGAGAGTCGAAGCTATGCCTTCTTACTAATCTCAACCTGCTCTTTCCATTTCTGAAAATCATTTTGTCGTAACTGATTAATTTAAGGAGGTTGTGGTCGCGTGACCTCTAACTATAAAGGGCCTATTCTAACGAGACTTTTTCTTCCTCGCTAGGCTTGTATCAAATGGTTTAAGGACAGAGCAGAAAAAGAGGTTCGAGAAACGAAGTAAGTATCCATGAACTTGTGCTGTGACCAACTTTGACCGGACCTTGTGGGTATTTGAATACCGAATTGCCGGCTAAAGTGTCTCTGTTTGAAGTTGGATCGTGTTGTGATCCCACGATTTTAACACAAACGGAAAAAAACGCAATTATTTTACTCAACAGGAAACAGATAACTTTGTTTTTGACACTTTCAATCACTGAAAAAAAAATCACATATAATATGCTCTAAAAGCCGACATGTTTGTAGTTTGTTAGCTCCACGCAGTAAAGATGAAAGTAGTACAGCTGCTAGTGGCATAACAAAATAATAATTTTCAACGAGAGACAGGTACCTATTGAAACAAATATAACTTTCACTGTATTTCAGTTCATAATTATAGCTTTGAAAAGGCTTACAATTACTGGCCGATCATAAATAAGACAACATTTTGGTTTTATTAGAAGGCCTCTTCATGTGTTAACCAAGTTCTGCTGTATGATTGGCTGAGCTGATCTTGGGTTCTGTAACCCAAGATTTATATCTCAGGAACTGTAACGGGTTAATTTTTTTTTGTTTATAAAGTAACATCGAAACATGTCCCATTGTATTAAAAGAGTCGTTTTGGTTATTATTTTTTTTTATTTATCCATGGAAATTTCCCGTGGGTAATTTTACACGGAATTACATGAGCTAAAAGTTCATTTATTAAAAAGTTGCCATACCTGGTGGCTAGTGACGTCACTAGCTGAAACTAATCATAAGAGCTACTGAGAGGAAATGCAAAGCCATTGAAAAGAACATTGCCCATGTAACACCTCTCTGTGCAACTGACAACGCAACAAGAACATATTGCAAAAAAATTTGAACAATATTCAACCGTCTGCATCCATCCAAAGCCGATTGCAGCTTTTAAACACTTACCGGGCAGCTAGCTTCGCAACTGTTAAGTCATATTCATCTTCAACTACGTGTAAAACCGCTTAGTTTCTTATTTAGCTGCTGGGAAAAAGATTTGCGTTATATAAAATTTCTGCGAAAAGATTTAATATATCTCACTAGCAAATTGCAACTTTTCCTTGTCGTTAGGATTTGCAATCCATGTTGCTGCAAAAAATCGTCTCGTTTAACACGGTCTTGACACCAATCATAAATACCTCGGAGTTTAGTTGTGTAAATTACGCTTTGAATTTTAGGTGTTTTGAATCTAAAACAAAATTAGAGTAATTGTCAAATTTGCTCATTTGTTAAGAACGTACAGTAAGAACATTCGTAGTCGGCCTAAACTTTTATAATTAGACATTTGAAGTTTTTTTTACTCTAAATTTCCTGAACTGTATTCTCATGGAAATGCACAGCCCTAACCGTATTTCGTGACAGTATGTAATGTCTTTCCGTATGTCTTTCCGTTTCTGTACATTATATTTCATTGCTATTTTCAGATAAGCAAATAATTCTTATATTATATAGGATGTAATATTTTTTAAAAATTTGTATCTTACAAGTTTAGCTTGAAAAAAGTTTTATACCGAAACCGGTCACCACCACTAAAGTGCAGATTTTAACTCAAATATTGCCGCTGCACGCAATCAATTTATTCATTTCACTAATTTTAAAGTAGTGCTTTTGTTTATCTAGTACTTTTATTAGGAGGATTCTGTTTTTTAGTCGCCCAACTATCCACTTATTACGCAGTGAGGAATGCTAAACTCTTCAATCTGTTTGCAGCGGTCCGGTAGCACGTATCTTGCTGTTCAATCTTACTGGAGATAGGGATCCACACAGTTTGCTTCGACCTCTTAAGGTAGGCACACAACCGATTCGTAGCACCGTGAGTGATTAAATGGATTTAATGGAACCGAAACCATCTGCAGAATTGCACTTAGTTTAGATATGCTTCAGCAACATTTTTAGTTATGTCTGTTTAGCGAAATTAGTGGTCACGTCCATTGTCATAACACTTCTGTTCCTACAATTTGATTGTTTTTATAGCACGATTTCATCGTTGATCGCACCTTATTTGGAGTTTATAATCAACCTTATTTGATTATCCAATATATAGTAGAAAGAGCCAACGTTAACAATTAATCATACCTCAAGAAAAATAATAATAGACTTCATCAGTTCTTTCAATATTTTACTCGAGGTTGTGTTAAATAATCTTTTGATGGTGTGGTTGGCGCGGTTGGTAAGATCTCTGACTTCCGACCACAAGGTCCCCAGTTCAAACTCCTGCACTGCCAAGATTTGAATATTTTTACAACCATCTTTTCCACCTAAGCTAACTCAACTTTCCATCCTTTCGGGTCCATGCTAGGCTGCTAGCATTCAGGCCCATCATTTTTATGGTAGATTTAAGCGGTAAAGCCCTCAACCAACGTGGCCATAGCCGCTGCCCATTATTGTGGCTTCAAGGTATAGATACTGGCACATTTGTGCTTGGCGTTGTATTTACGCCAAATGAATTATTTTTAAACCAGTCGTATTGTTTGTAAATAATTCTACATTTTGGCAATGGTCTTTTTTCATTTTCAAACCAATAATACTCGGAAAAATCTGAGCTTATGACGGGATTTGAACCCACGACCTTCCAAACAGCGGGCGAAACTCTATCCACTGAGCTACAAGGACTCTTAGGAGAGCGAGGTCATTTGTTATATTCTTATATAGTCTTGTGAACAGGCAGCTGAAGCTGTCTCAAACAAGCACTCACACGTCATGATTTAATTATTTTCGCCGTAGCCATCGTTTTACGGACTTGCACAGTCAGTGTTGGGTTTCGTAGTGTAGTTTAGCCAAGGTCGTGGTTTCGAATCCCGTTATGGGCTCGGATTTTTCTGAGTACTATTGGAAGAAGTTAGAAGTCATAGTGTTAATAGAAATTAAACTTAGTGGTCTAAAATTATATGCGTGATATCAAAATTTTTATATAGTTATCGATTGAGGGGCTAAGTACCACTGATGATTGATCCCGAATCTTTGATTGTATTTTTCCAGGATTGTAAATTTGATCATGCGATGTTTTCGCCCAACACGCCCACACTGGAAACGCTAGAGAAAAACTCAGGTGGAGTTCAGCATTTAATATGTTTCATACTTTTGTAAAAAAGAGTTTTGAAAACGTTTGAGTTTGTCTAATCTAGTCCCATATGGTTTGTTTTTTTTTCTGCTTACACGTGAGCGCGCGAGGAAATCTGGGAACGGGGTTAGGGCTTGTCCTTTATAATGTACATATGTTGAAAGAATGGGTGTTGATAATTTTATGTTAATCCCTTTTCACTAGTTTGCTGCGTTTAGTTTCATAGATTTTTTTATCTCATCCGTGCACGAAGTGCAGGGTGAGATATTGTGAGGTTAAAATGTCACTCTCCGTCCGGCTTTTAGGACTGGGGCGAGCCTTTTCAGAAAATGCAGAAGTCAAACATGGCGGATATCTCTCAGGCTTTGCGTTGTTCTACAGTTGTTGAGTTTAATGTCTGGCTATGAAAACGAATCAGAATTGCAGATTATTTTCCAATTTTAATGCTACCTGAAGGCTAATCCGGCAAATATAACTCGAGGTATTAAGTAAGCAGTGTGGCAGTGAGCTTCCACCGATTCATGAGTTTTGTCAACATTAGGAACTTCGCTTCTCAGGCCAATAGTTTTTAAAGTGTAGATGAAAATGGCATGGCAAAAATAAAAAACGATCTCATCGTCTTTTTTTCTTGGATATGTATCCACAGCAAAGAGTGTTGTCATTCATTAGCGTAGCCAGCTATTAGGCTGTTGTACCGGGCTTACAATTTTGTCTTCACAACGAAAGCAATCGAGTGAAAAATACGGAGGAAGGAGCAGATTTTTATACGTCTCACTATCATGGTAGATTTAAGCTAGGGGTTTGGCCGGCCGGTTACCAATGTGGCCGTAGTGGCCTTTGGAGGAGTTTCAAGTTAGCTGTTAGCACGTTACTTTGTGCTATCTATACTTAACAACTTAATTTCAAATGCCTACAAAGTTTAAGATCTTAAACACTTGGAACTACAATTTCGATCAGAAACACTATTTTTACACGTTATCCTACGTGGATAGGAGGGGACGCGAATGCCTACGGGTTTATCCCTAGTTCCTAAAAACTGTCAGATCCTGATTACGCCAATTCACATTCATCTTGCTCCTATTATTGTATTATTTTTTTGTTTTAATTAAGGTATTTATTGTACCCCTAATAGATCTTAGCAACTTTACAGTTACTCGTCACAGTGAACTGAACTGGTGTATAGAGAACCAGAAAGTCTGGATGGCGCTTAGAGGAGCTGGTTTCCAGGCACACGCGCCCCCTTCAGAGGAGGAAAACGAGGAACGTGCTATTCAGAATGGTTTGGATGATGGTCATTATTCCTCCATTTTCCCCTGTGTGGCGCATGCGCTTCAGTGGATCGTCAATGGTCAAGACCCTCTTATCGAGTCTTTACCAAATAAAAGATTTCCTGTCCCGGATGTTGTTGCTGGGGCAACTCGTGTACAGCTACTGGTAACAGGAAGTTTACGTTTGGTTGGAAGTGTCATGAAAGTTCTTGGGTCAGATATTGTCGGAGAGATCTGAGGAATTTCATTGAAGCAGATTTTCAATCGTCCTTTATTTATGGTGTATATATATTCTTCAACTTGTACACATTTGGCGAAACGATTGTCCGAATGTTGTCAAAGGGATTATTTTACATTATGCGATGAAGTTTATGAGAAATTTTAATACTATAGGTGAAACAACCAATTTCTACATGAACTTCAAAGTGCAAATTTAATTGAACACACATCCAGAGAACAGATATCTCATTGCTAGTGGCCAGAGACGTATTTTAAAGAATAATTATTCTCACAATCATGTGCAGTAAAAATGTTTATTTAAAAGAACCTTTAATTTCTGGTGTTAACTGAGTTTTTGAAGCTCCATTTACCTGACTTATCTGAGGTAATGTCAACGCTTTCAGTTCTAAAAGATGCAGTATATCTTGGATTCAAATCACAACTCCAGCAATCGTCTTGATTTGTCTTCAGCGATACTTCAAGTCACATTTCCTGTGCTTGTAAAAAGTGAACTACTCCAGTTAATGTATTTCGGTGTCGTTTATACAGGCAATGAGAACAAAAATGCCGACAAGAACTGCATATGTAGACCTGATTAAGGAATAATATTAGGCTAAACTTTGGAAGCTGAACCTTCTGTCAAACCTACATGCAACTTCACAGAGAGCATTTTTGCTCTTTACTGATACTTGTAAGCCCTGAAAGTTGCGCTGTTCAGTCTTCAGTTAGCGGCATGTCATATTCTCCTACAACAAAGATGTACTATTTTTTTGTTTACATACATGGTGGCAAATTCTTATGAGTGAAATTAAACCGGAATTTACTATTTTACAATCGTTGTTGTCATTGCATTGTTTGTTACGCATCCTTCCTGAAACTAGCCAATAAGCTTCTATAAATCGGTTTTTTCATGCAAAGCGTTTGTATTCCCAATCAAAAATTTGGTATTTGTAGATCTTTGGTCTGAAATAAATTTTCGCTACTCTGCATAACCGAACGTTTTCATTCTAGGCGAATTGTGAATATGAGAAACTAAAAACTGCACATATTGTAAATTGCGCTTTGGCTGCGGAAGGAGGAGTCATCGTGTAGCGTTCTTTACTCCTTAGGGAAGCCGCACATATCAATTTGTTCTACAGGACCTAGGGATCCCCTCCCCCCCCTTCCCTTCCTCCTCCCTTCCCCTCTCCCCTTACAAACATCAAACGATTCATCAACAGTTCTGTTCCGCCCAGCAGGGCTTTCAGTTGAATTGTTAACGAGATGTCTATAATTAGTTTTCAAATGTAACTTGAAGTATTGATATTATTAAAATCCATATTGGGCACTGCTAAACAGCGAAACAGCTTCGAAACAGCTAATCTTAATCTAACCCTAAAACCAAACCCTAATCCTAACACCAACCTTAACCCTAATCCTGGGGATAGGGTTGGGGTTAGGGATTTAGGGGTAGGGTTAGGATTAGGGGTAGCTGTTTGGCAGCTGTTTCAATGTTTAGTAATGCCCATCCATATCGCTTTGATAAATTTCCGCTTTTCTGCACTATTTAACATTTTACGTTTCTACATATCGCTTTTATTTTCAAGAATCAATTGCCAAACTATCGAATCTCTCCACGTTTTCCCCTAAGAAATGTCACGACCAAGTATTTTACTCTCTCCCCACCTCCAATCGTCAGATTTACTTTTGTCTTGGAACAAATCGATATGTGCGTCTTCCCGAAATAGAGGAAGACGCTGTGGCGGTGTCCACGTGTTTGCCCATAAGACCAAAACGTTTTATATTATAGTCAGTGAGCCAGGTAAGTTAGGGCACAATGCAGTGTATGGACTGCAATAAAAATGGATTGAAATGGCTCCCTGAAATTGCCAAGCAACGATGAATATCTTTTAACCAATTATTCATACACAATACACGCCTTTTTCATAAGAACAATTTTATAAGAACAAGCTTAGGCCGAGGCTGAAAATACGTGAAAATGTTTCTAGTTAAAACTTTACTGAATCTTGTAAAATCGTTTGGCAACCTCTGCTGCCTGTGTGCAAGGACTGTGAGAGAGTACAAAATGCACAGTGGTCAGTAATCTTAGTTCAGGGATCTCAAAATACAGACGATCAGTATTGTTTTTCAATACCTTGTCTTTTTTGTTTTAATTTCTCATTTCAAACCACTCACATAAATTAAATAAGAACAAATTAAAAACAAATTGAGGCTAAAGCAGCCAAAAAAATTAGAGCAATGGGCCTCGGCCAAATTTACTGGTCCTTATAAAAAAAAGCGTGTAACCAGATCGACTTGTTGATTTTTTAAAAGTGCGTTATCTCTAAAGCCCTATTTACACGGCACAAACTAACCCGGGTTCGACCCGGGTTAAAACTAACCCGGGCTGGTTTTTGTCGTGTAAACACTGTTAACCCGGGTTCGACCCGGGTTAAATCTAACCCTACTCCAGACGTGGGTTCGACCCGGGTTCGACCCGGCTTAGTTTAGAAAAGTGTCGTGTAAACACCAACCTGCATGGGTCGAACCCGGGTTAGTTTTGATTTTGCCCATGCGCACTTGTGCGTTGTTAGGGAATCTGGGCATGCGTGTGTAAAACTAACCTGGGTTCATCCCAGGTTTGTGTTTACACGCGCCTTTGCTATTTTTCAGTGTGAACAAAGTCGGGTCGAACCCGGATTATTTTTAACCCGGGTCGAACCTGGGTTAGTTTGTGCCGTGTAAATAGGGCTTAAGTATAATTCAGCAACTAACCTTTTTTAACTCGACAACCAAGCATTTACTTTGTAGGCATTTATAGTCTGTACGAGCGATGCTCGACTCTACATTCAAATAGGCAACCCAATAATGGTAGGAATACTTTACCGAACAGGAAATTGTACAAAACAAACCAAAGACTGGGTTGGCATCTACAATTTAACTTTCACAAGTAAAACTAGTAGATCCTATTCGGTGGCAAATCTCAGACACCGTACGTGGCAGACATCGTTTCACTTATGTGGAAATTTTCTTTCTCAACAAGTATATCCCACCACTTAAAATTACGTTAAGGTGATTTATAAACAGCTAAGGTTGAGCTCTCATTCTTTACCAAAGCGATTTTTGAAAAGGATTTTCACGGCCAACAAGCAAAGTCGGGCTCCGACACGAGGGTTAAATTTCTCAACCTGTACGAGTAGTTAACTGCTTTTATAAACCCATAACTTTGTCGAAGAGAAACTTCGAATAGGACCTTGGCAGTAATTAGAAGCTAAGTGATCATAACCTCCTTAAATTCATTAGTTGTGACAAATTGATGTTCAGAAATGAAAAGAGCAGGTTAAAATTAGTAAGAAAGCACATTTTCAAGTCCCAACGTTAAGTACTTCAAAAATGACAGCAAATATAAAATCAAAATTGTATTTACAAGGGAATGTATGTGAAAATGGTCTTAGAGCAAGCCTTGCCCTCCAGTCATAGAAATGCTTAGAAAATATTCTATTTTCCGTTGCTTGCCATTTTTTACGTATTTGAAGTCAATCGCTAAAACGTTGCCATTGTACTAAAGTCAACCTGCTCTTTCCATTTCTGGATACCATTTTGTTATCAGGGGCGTAGCAAGGGGGTGGTTCCAGGGGTCCCGAAACCTCCCCGTCCCCCATCCCCCTTCTCTCGCGTCCAGGAAACCCTTTCTTAAATCTTATTCTTCTATTTTTAGAGAGTTTATCCCAACAATTGTTCATTTAATTCTATGCTTGCCATACGAAAAGCGAATAGTAACTGGATAATCTGTTTGCGCTTTTCGGGTATTTCCATCATCTTAGTAATTGGTAATTGGAACTTGGACCCTCCCCCCGCCTACCTTCCCCACCTACCCTTCCCCTTCCTCTCAGAATTCCTGGCTATACGCCCCTGTTATAGCGGATTGATTTAAGGTATTGTGGTTTAAGGTATTATTAAAAGAAATAAATGTTTATTCCAAAATTAAGAATATGACATACGGTCATTGTGTATCAAATGTATTCGTTTTATTTTGCACAATCTGTCAAACATTTTACAGCGATTAAAGATGTTTGCCCACAAATATAAAAACGATATTCAAAAATCGCCTTTTACAAAAGTTTTAGCTTTTCAGCTTTTTACAAGAAAAAAAAGTTTTTAGAAAGCTGATGGAACTTAAAATAGATGTTACTTGGAGACGGACGGAGAGTGTAGGAGGAATTGGAAAATACCAAAAAAAATGACAGAAAAAAAAAGTTCAACCTTCCCCCTAAAATATCTATAAATAATAATTGTCCGTAAATTGAAAATCAATAAATTATTTTGAAGTAATAGCGCAGATACATTAATTTGACGTTCTGAAGGCTTACGTTTCTTTGGGATTAATCATCAACGGTGGTATTAAAGTAAAATATATTCTTTTAATTAAATATTTTTTACAAAATTAGAAACAAATTGTATTCACGTTAAAATATGTCATCTGTTTGCATGTACTAAAAACCTACCACCAGCTAGATTCTTTCTTCTATGAAATACTTTCAAGCCTTCGTGATCATTTTGTAACAATTTCTTTAACGTACGATCACTGGATAAACATGGTAAAAGCAAAACCTTTTTTGTTTTTGAGACCAATACCTAAATGCATATCAAGAAACAATGAACTTTTTAATAGAGCCACTAAAGTTTAGCTTATGCAGTTTGTAACAGATTCAATATCGTGACTTGAAACTTGAACATGACGCCAGAAGGACTGAAACGTATATTTTGCGAGTACTGAACAATTCAATATAAATTAATTAAAACAAATAAAACGATTGCACCTTATTTTTAACGGAAAAAGACCGTAATTTAAGTATCAACGGGAATACTTAATTTGAACTAAATTTGCCGGGTTGTTAATCGCAGTACCTTTGTTTAGGTAATGAAAAAAAAACCTAAACAATAAGTCTCGGAACCTGTGTTGCTTAAAAGCCTCGAGGTGACGCTAAAATGTAACTCTATTTCGCCCGTTTAGGGGTTGGTTTATAAGCCACTAAAGTAATGGGTCTTTTCGCTGTAGCATTGTAATCACTGAGTGTCGACTCTTTGTGAGTACGGTGAGGGATCCTATCCTGGGCTTGTGAGTTGGCTTGTGAAAGTGCCACTAGCGCTGCTGCGGCGGCTCTGACCTTCCAGTGATAAGCTGTCTGGATATCTTGGTAGTCCGGTCTTGAGGTCATGCAAGCTGGTGTGGTGTAGGTCCTGCATGATTGTCCATACGACCAAACAGAACCAAATGCGGGACCCCCGTCTTTCATCTTCCTGTATGCAAGCAGAACCTCGAGGGTGAAAAGGAGGTCCTTATTGTGAATATCAAACAGCTGATGAAGAACTCGGTACGGATGTTCGGGGAACATGTCGGTAAGAAGGCGAAGACAACGCTCCATATTTTTGGGCTGTGCTTGGCTGTCATTCTGGGTTAAGCTGTAAAGCAAAGAAAATGTCTTGTTTTTGATGATAAATCAAACTTAAACTCTTATTCCAGTCGATATTGGAATTTATATTCTGCGTGTATCTGAAATTTATTACATGAGAGCTGTTATTCCATGAAAAACAAGAGCAGATAAAATGTTTAACTTATTCCCGTAGTTCATATACGTTACCGTTAATACCCGAATAAGCGCCGTATCTCGGAATAAGCGTCGCGGCACCAATTCGAGTAGAAACAAATACCATCTTTTTATCATGTTTTGAGATGAAACTGTCTGTTCCAGAAATTTAAAGTTTTATGTTTCTTGAATCCGGGCTTATGAAACAGTTCTAAATGTTTGTGTTTCTCCTTTTTCTTGATAAGTTCAGCATCCATGGCTAAAACAAATTTTTGTACATCTATAGTAGGTGATTCTCTCAACGTTAAGTAACCGGGTTCAAAACCAGATCCGAACCGTGTACAATCGAGATACTTGCCAACAAATGGTATAAAAATGAAACATTTTTGTCAAAAAGACTTGGAATAACTGATCTGATAACATGAAAAAGAAATGTTGAGACGCATGTGCAGCTGGAAATTACACATTAGGACAATTAACGTCCCAAATTTATATGTTTTTAAAAAATAACTGGCTGAAATTACAAACGTATGTAGTACTAAGGGAAAAAAAAAGGTTAGATTAAAAATTAAAACAAAGTAAAACGGTTACTATTCATTACGTTTGTTATTCCCGTACTCGTTAACGAGCTTCCCGTATAACGAGCTTCCTGCCCCCTCCTTCCCCCTCCCCTTCCTGCCCCCACATCCCTTTCTGACCCCCTTCTTTCCTCCTTCCCTCCACAAACTATTTCAAAAAAGATGTTGGGATATAGATAGGGCAGGTTTATGAAACAGCTTGTCAAGTGGTCTTCGGCAAGCCTTATCTCTAAATCAGCTTTTAAGGCGTTCTTCATGCTACATAAATGGCGCTCAAACAGCGCACATAGCTCCTGTATGTTATATTGCCATTTTAAAACGCCATTACTTCCAGGTAGAAATCGTCTTCACAATCCCTTGAGACGTCTCAAAAACAGAGCAATGCCTCTCAATAGGTACACGTGACTATAATATATATGTACATATGTACATGCAGTGCCACGTACGTAAGCGCTCAAAGTACATTTCATAATTATTTTTTAGGCTTCCTTTGTATGATAATCACTCCTAAACTCATAACTCTTAAAGTACTCGATGACATTATGACTCCGCTCGCCTAGTCGAGGCAGGAGCCATAAAAACGATTAGTATACTTGCCGTATCCTTGGAAACAGGCAATTTTATTTATCTTTTTTTAATCAAAATTACTAATAATTCATTTAAAACATAAAGAAGCCTATGTCCAATATTAGGCCGTGATAAAACACG
>JAOBAY020070954.1:0-11742 GCA_025331085.2 Zoanthus sociatus | reverse complement strand
TTCTACTTCAAGTACGAAAACAAGATGGTGAGCAGTACGAACCTTCTACAATCAGGTCTTTTGTCTCCAGCTTCGACTGTCATTTAGAAAAAAAAAGATTATCCACTGAGCATTATAGAGGGAAGAGAGTTCAGAAAAACAAGAGATGTGTTAACAGCAAAACAGGAGGAGCTAAAGAAACCCGGCAAAGGGACAACAGTGTATTTTTGAAATTTTTAATTAAACTTTTTGTGAGATTATTCGATCAAAGACTCGTTATATATACAATAAACAAATTATAGCATGCAAAGTGCTTTGTACGGGATTTATTCACACGTGAATAAAATCCCGTACGTCGCACTTTCCATGAAATAATCTCTATATATAAGATATAAGATATAAAATTTACGTGGGAGATTTCACAGACATTTTATACGATTTTAAATCACCATAACACATACAATATATATTTTACTTATTTAAATTTGTAATGAGACGATACTTAAATGATATAAAAATACATATTTAAAACAAAAATTATATAATGCATTCAATTAAAAATGCTGGATCAAAGTTTAGAGAAAAACGTTTTGAAGAAAACTATAAGTTAGCACCGTTATATAGTCAGTGTTTATATGCTTTTATGAATGTTTTGCTGTACTGGTTCAATTATATTTCAAAAATAATTTAACTTTAAAATACACAGTACAATATAATATTGAAAGCAACAGTAAGCTTTCGACTCCTTCGTGGAGCCTTGTTCACACTAAGTGAGAATTCTTGAGATGTTAGCGGGTCACAGGCTTTTATAAAAACACGTGACCGCAGCAAATTGTCCCAGATGTGGGGGAGCAAGTGTCTGCCTATATGCATATATATGAGTGTTTTATTGTAAAATACGCCACTTGTAGATTTCATATGAGACTACATCCAGGATACGAGTGGCATATTTTCCATATCCTCACTAGTGACAATATCGGGGATCAATGTCATTCCTTTGTTTTTCCTTGTTTTTCATCTAATTTTTTTTTAATTTTCGAAACACTTGTATCTATGTAATAAAAAGAAAATTACATGCTGGCTTGAACATATGAAGTCTATCTTTTCCACTGGAAGATAAATTTCATATTTTCACGCCACCATGTAGTATCCTCTATTTATCTGAAGAAGACAAGAATTGGCTGGTTGAAATGTTACAAAAAAAGTTAAATATTTACATATTTCTCTTCATTATTCTGGAGTTTTCACATGTTATTGAATGCTACAGTGTATATATATATATATGCAGCAAGATCATACAGTTTTGTTCGCATCCAATTCCACACTATTTTGCATTTAATTTTACTAGCTGTCTGCTGAATAGATAATAAGTTTAAATTGCAGTAAGTCGTTTGAAAACATAACATCCAATTAAAATAAAGTTACAAACAAAATGAAAAAATTAAATTTAGAACTTATAGACTTTCTTTCTTACTGCTAAAGCTTCCCTGTGCAGTGAAAGAAAAACTGCTGTTTTTTTGTATTGGTTTAGTCACTAGTAAACTTTCATTGATCCTGAATCTCAAATGTTTTTGGTACAGACAAGCCTGTCATGAAAACATTTTTTTTTCAAAATATTTCCACAGTCTGAAATTTGATGATGTACCTGTCTGCTTTAGCATGGCGGGTGGAGCAACTGGAAAAGTTGGGGTGCTGAATCAATTTCTAGAGGGTCCAGGGTTGGGGCATGCTTCCCTGCTTTAAAGTTTTAAAGCACAGAATCAAAAGCATTAGGCTTTTACCAATAACAAATTTTCAGTTTTCATTTTTAATTTTTCTAAGCGAAAAAGTGTGTGGGAGGGGAGGGGGGGGGAAGGGAACTGAAGCCCCTTTCCCTCTACAGAATACTCACAACACAAAATATGTTGACACAGAGACAATAATTCTCATTCCAATATAAAGCACTCAACAGTTTATTGGTGGGTGTAGTTTGCAGAATGCTGAATGCAGAACGCAACTGCAGTTTACTAGGTTTACAGTGGAAGGATATCCATGCAAGTGAAAACTCTAACCCTGTAGCTAACCCTAATCCTTACCCTAACCCTATAGCTGACCCTAATCATTACCCTAACCCCGTAGTTACCCTAACCCTATAGCTAACCCTAATCCTTACCCTAACCCCGAAGCTAACCCTAGTACTTACCCAAACCCTAAAGTTTCTAAAATATGTTGAATGGAAAGTTTTTATGGCCGCCATTACAAAAAAGTCGACGTTGTACGTTTTTCTGCTAACCTAGAATTTTTGTAACCGTGTTCTGCATTCAGGTGATTATACCCGCCCGTAGTTTATCGTTTTTCTCTTAACTAATATTTTTCTTTTCATTAATTATATTATTTTAAACTAGCTAATATTTTTGAACGGATTTTTCAGGTCTTCTAAAAGTATAGAAGCTGTACTTCAACATTATTTGCAACAATCCTGCGAAGAAGCTTGTTGAAAGATATAGAAAATATAATATTTTCGAGGCACTTTGGGTGCAAGCAGAGAACTGGAAAATTTTTGAGTAATGGTAGATAGCCAAGTCGAGTATAAAGAGTGTCTTACAAACTGTCCCACCTCGTCTTTTCTTATTTCGTTGGTATCATCATTCCCATCTGAATGGCAGTGTGTGTTTGGAATGCTAAACTCAGAAAGGCTTCCTTTGTACTCGGCATCCAACTGGTTAAAGGAAAGAATTTCAGATAAGAGCAGGAAGAGTATCCCTCCACACTGGACAAACCTACTTAACCATCTCTTATCAGCCTTTCCAGTTGTGAGTAATGACGAAATATATTTCAAGCCAAAGTTTTTTCTTTTTCCTATAAATCTTCAGAGAAGTATTCTGACATTTATAATTTACCATTTTGAAGATATCCAGTTAGAAGTTGTCGAAAACTTAGTTAACGTGCTGGACAAGTTTGCTTCAGATTTTTGTGACTGGGTTGGTATTCTTCATGAGATTCTGAAGGCCAGAGTGCTCACAAATAAGTTGAACCAAACCAGTTATAATGTTAATGGGAACAGACAGGATAGTTCCCATAGAAAGCAGTATGTAAGAGTTTATACAGAGACGTTGTCTAAAAAGTCTCGGCCAAAATTTGATGAGATATGTAAAAAGCTATTAACGAAAACGGAATCAGAAAGCTGCCTGGATTTCAGAAATTTCCAGTGGTTGTCTGTCAACAGTAGATTTGCGCAAAGCTCGTGGAACGGAAAAGAGAACAGGGACAATGAGGTCAGTATTAAAATAAAACAAGATTCGAGCGTTCGTATGGCAAGTTCGAAGGTGCACGCAACCAATGTTGAAACACTACCCATAAATGAGGCCACCAAAGCCACTGGCATTGCTAAAGAACCACAAACAGAAATAATTTGTATAGACGACTATGACGACGATGAAGTTGTTGATAATATTCGTGACAATGCTGGAAAAGGAGACAGAGAAATTTCCGTTTCAAAGAAGTTCAAAGCTATAGATAATTCAGAGAGCAGTGTCTCCGCGAATTTGTCAGTTCCTCTTCCCCCAGATATCGCTGAAGATGATCTAGAACAAGAAGCTACAGAAGAGGCTTCGAGCTTAAACGCGTTTTTCATGAGCACAGTTAAACCACTAATGGAAAATATTAAGAATATTGATAATAGCAGGGAACCCACAGATTCAAGAGAGTTGAGCGAGCAAATTTCTAACTTATTTAATTGTTCTTCCACTGAAATGGAGAATGCTTGTCAGTATTTAGGTCTTTCTTCCTTGTCAGAACAAACTGCAGTCATTTTGTGTCAGCATTTTGTTTATATGGACTCTGAATTAAGTTACAGCAACACACTGATATTAGCATCTCAACTGATTCTACCAAAACTAGAGAGACTTGACCAACCTGCTTCCAGAGTATTTTTATCGTCCGTTACGGCGTTTGCAAAGAAGGTTCCGAGAGCTTTCAGTGATGCAGTGGCTATGAACCTGTTACCAAAAGATAAACTGGGAACATTCCAAACCGACGTTATTTGCAAAGTCATCAAAGATGCATTTGGATTAGAATCGGTCAAGTATTTCTTGATTAGTATTCTAGAACTTCACAAAAACTCGCCAACCTTGTTGTGGAGTGAGAACATCATAGCCATTGTTCAGACCATAATTGATAACAAAGTGGATATTGACCCTTCTGTGTTTCAATTGTTTTCTGAAACTCTGGAACTAAATTCTCTTCCAATGAGCAACTCTTTGAAGTTTTCCAAGCTTGTTCTTGCAGTTATAAACAAATATGGTTGTCTTGTAGTTGATCATTATAAGCTCTTTGAACGTATTTTAGACAATAACACCACATTCTTGAAAAAACCAGGACGTGCAGCTCTCAAGAAACTTTGCACAGGACACTTAAATTATAACTGAGAGAATGAGACGAATTTACCACCGTTCACTTTTTGCAGCACAGGTTTATAAAATTTGAATGCCCTGTTTTCATTTAGCCAACTTTTCGAGTAAAGCTTTCTATCGTTTGTTCCAAAAAAGAAATAATATTCATAATGCAAGTTCCTTTGATTCAATTTTTTAGCCTTTTTGTGATCTTTCCATTTTGGGTCTAGATTCAGTTTTTACTGAAGTGCACTTCGTCTGCGCTAACTTTTGCGATACCTTTTTTTACCTAATTAGTCATTTTATGGATATAAAGACACTAATGGACGGTAGTAGTGGCAATTGCGGTTTGGATTTTCCGTTTTGTATCTACTTTTTATACCATTTGTTCATTATCTTGACTTTGCACGAACTTTACATAATATATAGAAAAGGTAAAAGATAGAGTCTTCGAGTAAAGAATGATTGTTGTTTTTGTACAATGACGCTTAAGAGATTAGCAGTGCTCGAATGAGCCATCTTAAAGGTGTAATACGTAAGACTATGGAAAGCTGGTGTTTGGCATGATGTACACATTCCAAAGTAAAGTAATTAAAATCAATAATTATATATTGTCCTCCCGGTACTCTCTACAGCCTGTGGTACTTGTTGCTCAATCTCCTCATTACCTACTAGCAGAAGCTACACTTTTAAAGCACGTTTCTGCGATGTATTTGATATCCCAGCCTTAAAGTTGTCAAGGGCAGGCTATACTTATTGGTAAACCTAGGGATCCTTTTGAAATCCCAGATTCCGTTGGCATCCATTAAAGGATGCTAAAAAGCTAAATCCTTTATACGAGGCTAGTGGCCCATGGAGCCGGCGCTTATCTCCGGTTTCTGTAGTGTTAAGCGGATGAGAGTCTTTGACTCCCCCTGGACGGGACAGTAATCCATCGCAGGTTAGCTCCCAGCAAATGCTGGTAACCACTTAGCAATCCCGGAAGGATGGAAAGCTGAGTTGGTTTAAGAGAAAAGAAGGTAACACAAATATTCAAACCTCGAAAAAGCTGTGCATCAAATTGGGAATCAGAACCAGTTGTGCACACCTTGCCCGACTAAACACAGTGCTTCAAATGTTTTTAGCAATCTTCCTAGCACTGTCAATTATCAGGGACACCTCAACAATTTTAAGTTCACTGTCTAATTAACAATTTTTATTATCAATACATTAATATTATCATTCACCTTGCATTATACGTTTTCTTATGTTCATATTCCTTTGTAACATTGTATAAATAATAATGTTAACTATAGCTTAAAAAGTAAAGCTTTAAAACTGTTAGATTTTAAAAAACATCAATATACTTCCAGCAGGCACAAGGGCTGATGTTTAAGAGTAGACACGTCCGAGCTTTAAACAAAATTTCCCAAGGTCAGTAAATTAGTAGCAGCGTCTACTGGGAGCTATCTTTTCAACGGATTAATAGAGAACTTAAGCAACGGAACATTTCTTCATGATGGAGGTCTACTTGATCGAGAACGGTGTTTTTGTCGCGAATTTTTAACTTCAGCAGCGCATGGATTGAAACGAAGGACGCACGCAGTGTAAAAAGGCACGATAATTAACTTTGATGAGCCCAGTCGCAAACAAACTTTCAATTGTAAAATTGTTTACATATACGGAAAGAACCTGGTGCAAAAGTCAGTGTCCAGGTAATTGCAAGTAAATTATTTATTTACAAAGGTTATTGACAATTTTTCGGTGCTTGAAGCCATTCCTTTTAAAGATAAAATAACTTCACAGTCCTAACAGACCAACACGGAGGCAAAAAACGGTTCGTAGGCCTCCGTGATGATCACTAAGAGCGCATGACACGTTCATTACGCGACATCTGACAGTTTAGTTCCGGTTGGCCTCCAAATGCCTGGTGCTTTCTCATGTCTTCTCTAGGCAGAATCAAAGACTCTCATCCACTCAACACTACAAAAACCAGAGATAAGTGCCGACACTTGCACACTAAAGCTGCACTTCTTATTACTATTTTACCTAAAACTGTGAAATTTTGTGAATATAAAGGTAGGTATTGTTTACTCTAATTTGGCGATATTTATCATGTTTGAAATGCTCCATTTTTACGTCATTACACAGGGTACCGTTGTCCACTCTTATGAGATAGTCGTGCAGAGGCGACGGAAGATGAAAATCTCAGGGAGAGGGGAGGCCCTTCTAACTGGGTTTACCCTATTATATGAAAATGTCTGTAGTAGTATCTACAGAGCTGCCTTTCTTCTCAAGCATTTACAAGATAGCCATATTCCATCATTTCTTATGATCTAAACTAGAATTAGATGGCTCTCTAGGATATTTCAGATTTTCCATTACCCACGTGTGCTACGTCTTGTATCAAACACTTATTTTACCTTTCATTTCTAAGATCTTGCAGCATCTTTCTTAGATCATCAACTGTTACGTCAAAAAAGGAATCTGGCAACTCAACTAGGAATTATAGAAAATGAAAAATTACCTTTGCTACATGGATCAGCTTTAAGCCCTTCATTAAGCAAACAAGAAAACTTCCTGTTATTGTCTTAATTAAAAAGTAAAAGACCCTTTCAAACTAAAGCCAATTAAACAAGAAAACAAACAATTACATGTCAGCTCCTTAAACTACTCCTGTTGAGTCTTCCCACACCTCAAAATTTTTTTTAAAAAACTTATTGTCAGCATTTAGAGAATAGAATAATTATCGAATTAAATGAATTCACCTACTGCCTTTAGATGATAAAGATTAAAAGGTAACTGCATGAATTAACTATAAGTTAGATGATTTGTATGTATAACTGAATGGCGACGAGCGAAATAATGAATTTTACGAGCGTGTTGTTGAAATTGTGCTACTCTCCCGAGTCTTTAGGCAAGAGAAATTCGCTAGAATTTTGCTAACAAACAAATTAAACTATTTCCTAATTTAAGTTACATTTTAATACCATGCCAGACAAATTATGGCTTCCGATTTAAAAATCAGGGTTCGTACAGATTTTGTAATACAAAATTCAAGGACTTTTCAAGGACTTTTCAAGGATTAATATTCAATTTTCAAGGACACATGATCAGCAACAAACAAGTACTATACAAGTAAGTACTATACTGACTTGTCTTACCAAACACAACTAATCTACAGTATATACAAAATTACAGTCACTTTCTGTGGACATTCATCGGGAGTTGACTAAGTGTGTCAGAACTTGAACATGTAAGTGTCAAAAACATTGAGATTTCACTCTATGCCCAAGCTCAACAGCTGCTTCTACGTTTAACCCAAGGCAATATTTATAATCGCTTGAGATTTCTAAACAAATATCTGATGTTCTTAGAGGAATTAAACGAGCTATATGGAGAAAATTGGTCAAAATTTCTGACTGCTGGGTATCTAGTTTTTTAAAAACACTTCCCGGCTGCTGGGTATCTAGACACGTCCTTAATTTAAGGTGACACTTTTCAGCGGGCATTAAGTGTTTTTTAAAAACGTTTATTTTAGTGTATAGTTTATGCTGTCCTTCAGCAGCATGTTGTAAAATAGTAAAAATATGAATTTCGATAGAGGCCTAAAGCTACTGTTAAAAGATGTTAAAATTTTAAAAATGGTAAAAGTTCTACAATCAATTAATGTTCCGAGCTTTCGCCGGTCTACGGCATCATCAGGGAATTAGTATAAAAAGTGTAGTGGAGTTATAAATGCCAGCTAATGCGATCGACCGTAACATGGATAAAAGATCTGAATATGATTATAGAATTCCGGTAAAACAAAAGGCGTGACAATACATCTTCGAAGTTTTCGATGTGTTTCGATGATACTATAGAGGAGGAGCATCTCTGTACTATTCTGCTGCGTTCACTCCAAAACATGTACTTTTCATATGAAAACAGCATCTTCCTGCAAAAAGGACTGCCTGTGGGCTGTAGCATTTCGGGCAATTTAGCCATTCTCTTTATGGATCGACTCGAGAAAATCGCACTCAGATTAGAGTGGTCCCTCCTATCATATAAAAGATACGTTGACGACATTTATATACAAGCTGAAAATGAACAAGCAGCCAATAACTTCCACAGACACATGAACAGCCTCCATCCAAATATTAAATTCGAAATAGAGAAACCTACACCCTCTACACATGGGCACACCCTATCCCTACTGGACCTCACAGTCACAATTACCCACGACGGGACCAGTTCGTTCGAGTTCTACCAAAAACCAGCCAAAAAACCACTCTTTGTACATCACCAATCAGCCCTTCCCATGAACACTTAGATGAATATTACACAAAACGAACGCAACAGAATAATACAGAGATGCTCCTACTCTATAATATCATCGAAACACGTCGAAAACTTCAAAGATGTATTGTGTCTATATTTTTATAACGACATAAAAAGATCCTTCACGAAACCAAACCGCCACAACAAATCTGACACTACAGACTGGCTATACCTCAAAATTCCCTTTATCTCCGAACAAATTGACAGAAAAATCTCTACAATCTTCCGAAACGAATATCTCAAGGTCAGACTAACACACCGTTCCCATAATCTGAGACACGCCCTCGGGACTCTCAAAGCCAACACAGAATGTAAAAGACAACGATGCCCTATCGCTCACACAGGAAATTGTTTTAAACATAACTGTATTTATAAAATTTTATGCACCATAATATGCAATGATTTTTACATCGGCAGCACCATAAGACACCTGCACGACCGAATCAAAGAACATTTTGACAGCTTTAACTCTTCAGTTTACAAACATATTTATCATGTGTCACAATAAACCCAACAGTTCCAAAACCTTCATCAGCATCATCGCCCAAGAATCTGACCCCGTAAATTTACGCCTCCATGAAGCTTTTTTTATACGCCAACTTCAGCCCACTATAAACTCACGAGCAGAACTTACCCAACTCAACAAACTTTTATTTTTAATTGCATTATAACCTTTTATCTATTATCTTGCCATGCATTGTTTTGCTTCATTTTAGTCATGCCTTTTGTTTTACCGGAACTCTGTAATCATATTCAAATCTTTTATCCATGCTATGGTCGATCGCATTAGCTGGCATTCATAACTCCGCTGCGCTTTTTATATTCATTCCCTGATGATGCCGTAGACCGGCGAATGCTCGGAACATTAATTGATGGTAGAACTTTTACCATTTTTAAAATTTTAACATCTTTTCATAGTAGCTTTAGGCCTCTATCGAAATTCATAATTTTACCATCTTGGATTGTTGCTGTTAATGGCATTGCTAATGGCAACTTGCGCCTGCAATTGAGGCTGTAGCAAAATAAGACACGAACCATTTATACGAGATATTTGCATCTTATGTAGGATGCAAATGTAACATAAGGCACGGCTTATTTTTTCTGGTATAAATTGCCCTATTATCACAGGCATTTTTCATTAAATTTTGTCAGTAACTCCTGCTTTGAAATTCATTTATTAACTTATAGTCAGTTTCCTTAGTTAAAACTGCCTCCTGGTTAGCCTAGTTGCTAATATGTCAGTCTTCTACAGGTGTTAGAGGCTCGGTCTTGTTCCTAGCCTCAGGAATGATCACTCATGATCTTATAGGGCACCCACTGGTCCTTAAAAAGCTTTTTTTTTCTTTTTTTTTTCAGTTTTTAAGGCTTTGAAAAGGTCTTAAAAATGTAAAAGTTCATTTTTTAAGTATTAAAATGTCTTAGGTTTGATTTCAAGTCGAAGATGTTCCATCCACTGCTTAAAATTTGAGGCTTTTTTTGCTATATTGATTGTTATGCACACTTAATGCCTCAAAGAAACATTGCAAAAAGAACAGCAAAGCATGGGTGATACTAGAATGTGAGATTCAAATTTATGAAATAAAGTTATCCTTACTTCATTCGTTTTCCATTGTGTCTTGTTTTAAATAAACTGTCTTCATTTTACCCCAAAACTGCCACAATTCTCCCCGAAATTGAGTAAAAACCCAAATAAATTATCTCTATCTGCTGCCATTTTGTTTGTTTGACAGTTAGACTTGGCTCCCGCTCCCTCTAAATTTCGATTTTTTTTTTAAATCAATGTTATTTTATCCAAAAATACTTTCGTGTGTAAAAAGTACATGGGTAGGAAACAAAATTTAAGTGTGACACTCTCTCAGCCAATCGCATTCACAAAATCTAACTTGATATGATATTTTTAAATGGAATGACCACGTGCAACAGTCTACTCGAAGCCAGGGTCATTACCAAATATGGGGAAGAAGCCAGGGACATGTCCATGCGTATGGAAGTAAACGAACATGTGCTTGAAACAGCAGTTAAGCTTGTTTCCTACCCATGTACTTTTTACATACGAAATTATTTTTAGATGAAACATCATTGATTAAAATTGGAATTGAGAGGAAGCTGGAGCCAAGAACAAACAAAATTGCAGCCGATAGAGATCTTTGGGTTTTACCCGATTTAGGGTAAACTTGTGACAGTTTTGGGGTAAAATGGATTAAGACGCTTCATTTAAACCAAGACAATGAACAACAGATGAGGTAAGGATAACTTTATTTCATAAATTCGAATCTCCGTTTCCCATCGCCCATGAGCAAAGTGCACAAGCAGTCTGATGATAACAAAATTTCAGGAGTTTTCCAGGGTAAAGAGTTTATTTTTAAGGACTCAACTCCAAACTCTTTCTAGGCAAAAACAAGATAATGATATCAAGTAATCTCTGCCTCAGAAGCAGCAACTGAAAACCTGTCTCTACATAAAACTACAAAAAGTACAACCATGATGATGCTTTTGCAGGTTTTGGTTTGTTTTCAGTAATAGTGAAAAGTCCACAACATTCCAGGAGTGCAGGGAAATTATTTCTTTTTCCAGAACTTTTGGAAGAAAAATTTCAAAATTCCAGGAATTTTCCTGGAATTCCAGGGATGGTGAGCACCATGTTCTCTCTCACTAATTGTGCATTTTGATTGTCAATGGGATACCGTAAACTACTGCTTATAATCCCTGGGCTTATACAAGTTTGTAAGAGGTTTTGGGTGGGCTTATATATGGGGGGACTTATATCTGAATGGGCTTATAAGCAGACGAAAAAAAAACGTTCTGCAATGAGCAACAGCACTGTTGATTGACGCATAATTTAAACTTATTACTCTTACAACTGAAGCCATAAAAAGGCAGCAGTAAACCGAATTCATCTAAATTTCAAAACAAAATAAAAACTGTAACAACACGAACGTAACTGGAACCTAACAAAGTGGAAGTAAGGTAAACCTAGACTCGGGTGCCCTGTGGGGTAGCCCAAGTAAAAACAAGAATAACTGGACGGGGGCTTACAACCGGATGGGCTTATTTTCGGATGTGTTTTTTTGTTTGTTTGCATGTAGGATGGGGG
>JAOBAY020070943.1:0-11745 GCA_025331085.2 Zoanthus sociatus | reverse complement strand
GATGAACATGTCTACTTCCCAGCAGCTTTTCTTTCAGTGTTCAGAGTTCGTTGTTTTTCCTACTTATCGAAACATCTGAAATAAAAGTTAAATCTGTAGTTTTTATTGTCTTGCCTTATAGATAAGACAGCGAAGTCAGCTGTTAGAAATTATAGGAGGTATGAAAGGCCTTGGAGATGTACATGAAGACGAAAGGGGAGCTGTAGTGGAAAAAGGAATTCGACAGGTAGATTATGGACCACTTAATTGCTCTGTAGGGATTGTTAGGGATGTTAACCTTTTTTTCTTGAGCTATTGGCCACTTTAGAAGCAAGTGGTAAGCTGGGCCAAATTTGGTTTCGCAAAGGCTTCCGGGATCGTTACAGGTGACGCGAAAGTAGATCGAGAAAAAAGAACATGGAGGAAAGTGATGTATCGAGACTTAAAGAAGAAATTAGAGTGACAGAAGACGGTATTCCTGGAGCTTAATCAGAGGTCTTCCCAGTGTTCTGAGCAGATACGTGTGTCCGAAAAATTTATTTTCAATCTATCGTTTTTTAACTACGCTGTTCATAGTTCCAGGGGTCCTTTGGTAAACAGGAACACAGCAGCTGTATTTCATTTCGTTTCTTAATATAAACTCACCATAAATTATAAACAAACTCGTTTCCTGTAGCGATCCCAAAAGCCTTTGCTAAAGCAAACTCGGCCCAGCCTACCACTCGTTTCTAAAGTGGCCAATTTAATCGGAAGTTTTTGAAAATACCTGGAAACTCAAAGCTTTTTTTATTGGCCAATGTGTTAGTCTCTAGCTGGAATTTCGCAAGACCACAATATTTAAATATTTGACAGTCAGTTTGTGCCATCCTTTGTCCCAAAATGTGCTAAAAATTAGTACAAGTTGAATTTGGGATAGCTTGTGCAAATGCAAATCCAACAGCAGCTTTTTAGTATTTGTAGTTTGCAAAACAAAAAAATGTTTTTTTAGAGTTCTTTGTAGCCATTCTTGTTATTAGACAGCTTAAATGTAGAGCATTTGGACAGCTTAAATTGTTTTTAGCAGCTTTCATGTAGTGAAAACAGGCCTTTCTTTATATAACTTAGATCCTTAAAAGTGCATCAAGAAATTACTTTTCGGAAAAGTTACAAAAACCCTGATTCTGTTGAGAATTATTTCCGTGTAGCATTTGAATGCTTTCTCTCTTCAGTGAAATTAGCCTGGGTTTGCACAAGTTTTTGAAACCTTAGCCTGCATAGCGGTCTTGAGAGGACGACTAGGAAAATTTTAAAGGTTTAGCATGCTGAGAAAAACTGGAAACGAGAAAAAAAAAAGATTGAGGCGGGATAGGGGGAATGTAGGATGGGGGGAAAATACCACCTGCCGAAAACTAAGATTTTCTAGTTGACCAATAAGAAGTAATTTGAGCTGTCATCTGTACAAGAAAATATAATTATATACACCTAGTGAAGTCAAGTTTAGTTTTCTTGTAAATCCTAAACTTACATTTTATCTTCCATGGTGCCATCTTTTAGCTGTAATCTATTTTCTAAGGTAAACTTGTAAAAATCACTCTTCTTGTTATAGCCGTAAAACATTTTTATTTTCCTAAGCGATTCCTCTAGTTGTATTTAAACCAGTCAAGCGGTTATTTTGAGATTATTTCAAAATTACTATAGAAAAAGTTAACACCAATGCTCAATGGATGAATAATTTGCTCAGTAACCTGGCATTTGAAAATCTAACTTCTACTTGCATTTCCGACGTAGTTCAGCCATTTTGTCATTGTAAGCTCCCTATTTATTTTTCATTCAAGCACTTAAGAATTAATTAGTATTAATCTAGCAGGTGAATAGCAATTTTTGCGCGCTTTGATTGGTTCATCAGTCACCGAATATCTTGCGCTATTCACCAAACCCCTTTAAACAAAATGAAACTAACAAAATTTATTGTTTCAGTGTCTGATTTTAAATTTTTATTTTTTATTCCTTTCTTTTAGTTTAGTGCTCGTACATAACATAGATTGCAAGAGACTGGTTTAGCAACTTGTGTTTTCCAAATATTTAAACTTTTGAAATATATTATTTTAAAAAGTACTGTTCACCTGCTTGTTTAATACTAAAACAATTATCCCCCTCAGTATCGGTACCTAGTGATAAATATTTTTCTTACCACTTCACCGGGATATAATTGTTAATTATCATACATTACCGACAGAAATTTTACCTTATAGACGGAATTCGAAACTTAGTGGCCACGCCTTTTGCGAGCACGATTTTTGTGAAATCCTAGATTACCATTTTTAGCAATTTTTCCAAATTTTTAAATTATATGTATAGATTTTTTCAATTTGTCGAATGTTTTCATTATTTTTCTTTTATAATAACGAGACATTTTTACAACTTCACTTTAGCATTTTTATAGCAGGCAAGTTTACGGTGGTCGGCATTACAATTATGGAGGAGAAATACAATTCAAACCCAGAAAAGCATGTTAGCCATAGCAAAGACTTAAATATAATTTTTGAACCTCCTTTCAATAATTTTTGTTGGTACATTGTACTCGCTAACATCGCTAAGAGTCAGATTATCTGTATTTACGTTTTTGTTTTGCTACACGGAATAGTTTAAAGTTAAGGTCACAATGAGTTATATATCAAATTTAATGCCAATATTATGACTTGTATGTAAAGAGAAAGATGAAGACATTGCTTTGCTTCTTCCTGGGGATATTCCTGCAAGCGAACTGGATTTATTTCGGCTTTCAACATATTGCATCGATGAATTGAAAAAATTCTGGCTTTCATGTCGCAGCGACTCATTGAAGAAAATTCCTTCCAAAGGTTCTTTTATTCAGAGAGAAGGACAACACAATTATTGTGTTGGAATTTAAAATATAAACTTCCAAGGTTTGTTTTGTAGACGTCTATAGTGTTTCATTATAAGGACTATAAAGTAACGTTGTGTGCAAAAATAGGAAATTGTCACTGATCATAATTCATACATGTAAAATGTATTCGGGATTACAGTCAACTCGCTCACGAACGGACTCATCTATGCCAACTCTCGCTTGAAATTCACGGATTAAACAACCAACCCTGCTGATATAAATAGCTTAAAATATATGTGTGTAAAAGAAAAAGAAAATGTCATAATTCAGAAAGATGAAACGATAATTATATTTATCTATTAATCTGTATATACTGCCCAATTTGGAGCATACACCAAATGAGCAGATTTCTCCAGTGCAAAACGTTTTTTGGTTTTTTAATTTTGTTAGTAATATACATAGAAAAATTGTCCCATTCTGATCCGTTAAGAGCCTCTTTGTTTATACCAAACATTAGAATTACAAATCCAAAGCGATGCAATTTTATGTAAATGCAATGATTTTCAAACAAACAAAATTGCAGTTAGGTTTGCCGAGTGCTGTGATGAGCTCAATCAAATATGAAAAAGAAGTCTACATATAGAAATACTGTCAGAAATAAACAACAATTGGCTAAAAGTGCAGTGGCGAGCTCATTGAAAATTAAAAAGAAAAGTTTACAAATAAAGTTGACTGAAATTACGATGAGGCTGAACAGAACTGAGAAACCGAACAGCCTCATTACTCAAACGCTATCAGCAATGCAGCTACAAATAATCACAAACAAGCCCAAACTCATGTTAGCAAAAAAAATTTACTTAAATCAGGTTCAACCGATGAACAATCTTATGGATGGAAAATACAGTAAGTTGTTTTCAACAAATTGTAAAGTTACCTTTTGAAACATGGCTGGCAGCCACGAACTGTGAAAATCGGTTCTTTGATAATTTTTTCAAGCTGATTTAATGCATTTTTTATGAAAACATTTATAATCTTCTGTGAACAACTGAAGTTTTGTCAAAATGAGAAGTGTTCATGCGCAGATTATACATAAAAATAGACCTGTCAAGTTAAAACTCCGCCTCCTGTCATGTCTGTCGCGTTACTAATTCTCCCAGAAAAACAAGTAAGTGATCAAATGTTTTGTTCGTGCAAATCAGCACTCGTATAAAATATATCGAAGACAACAAATTGAACTCGCTCCGCTCGTTTTATGTTAGTCTTTGAAATATTTACTTGTGCTGATTAGTTCCACATTGCATTCGAAACCATCTGGCATCTCAGTCTTGACAACAATCTTGATTACCAGTACAAATACAAAATTGTAACTTCAATTCATGTTGGCATAAAAAAAGTCTTTGTTGTGGCTAATCATGATTGTCCTAAAACACAAATGTCAAAATAGATACGACTTTCCTGGCTTTAAACTGTTTTCTCCTCCATAATTACAATGCCGGCTGCAGTGAACTTGCCACAGAAAAGTCGAAAATATAGAAATGCTAAAGTACAATTGTAAAAACGTCTTACTAATATAAAAGTACAATAACGAAAACATCAACAAATTGATAAAATCCATATGAATAATTTAAAAAATTGGAAAAATCACTGAAGACGGCAGTCGAGACATCATAGCGATAAAAATTATTTTGTTGCTATTTACAACTTAAGCCTCACTTCGGTGCTGACAATAAGCGCGGCCACTAAGTTTCGGATTCCGTCTATAGACCTCTTTCATAAATGGCAACCATTTTGAAATATATTCTTTTGAATACATTCAAATAAGCCTCACTAGCCTCGTCCTAATGCTAAGAAATCAAAAGAATTTTTTACCCCAAACGAGGCCAGTTAGGCTAATTTGAATGGAGACAAAGGAACATCCTGTTGTAGTGGATAGCTTCCAGCGGGTTGATCACCCTGTTATACCAAGTTGTTATACCAAGCTGAATCAATGGTATAAACTATAGATACTTAGTGCTCTGGACTTAGTGTAGCAGGTTGCATGTGGAACATCCTGTTGCAGTGGATAGCTTCCAGCGGGTTAATCACCCTGTTATACCAGGTTGAATCAATGGTATAAACTATAGAAACTTACTGTTCCCAATTTACTGTAGCAGGTTGTGGAACATCCTGTTGTAGTGGGTAGCTTCCAGTGAATTGATCCACCGCATCTTAAAATTTGTAGTTAACAACCGAAAAGAAATGATGAATTGCGTCCTTCGTCGGATTAACATCTGAAAAGAGCGGTATTGTGACCGCATTAATTGAGCAAATGGTTGCAAAATTTCTGCGTCCCTCGTCGGATTAACATCTAAAAAGAGCGGTATCGTGATCTCAATAACTGAGCAAACGGTTGCAGATATTCCTTCGTCGGATTAACATAAAAAACAGCTGTTTTTGGAGAGAATTTACAAAGCAAATGGTTGCAGAATTTCTGGGGTCTTCCAGAATCAACTGAATTTGCTCAAGTATCGGTAAAAAAAAAATCACATTTTGTAGTAAGTCCGTATGGTTGTCGGTAAAATTTGCATAATTTGAAGAATACGCTCTTGAAGCGTTCACTGGGCTACCTTTTGATTCAGTAGACTGGGTTCTAAAGTAATTATTTAAACAGTGGCGGTGAATTTGAAATACAAAATAAAATGCTCGAGTTGTCACCTACTGGAGCAGTTTCTTTTGTTATTCTTAACAATGACATGTTAAGAATGAGATCACGTATGTACATATTTTGTAGTGATTGAACATAGACTCTGCTTTTAACATGTGCTTTCCATATGAGATAGAAACTTTCGATTCCTGGTTACAAAGAAGTACAAGTTTATCTTGAGATGATAGTTTGATATTGATAACGTTGAAGGATGGGGGGAGGCGTTCGATACTTGCCCACATGAGGTATACAGGTACACGCCGCCCTATAGGGTATGCTTTTCGAGCTATAGAGTCTGGGATAGGGTATCAAATTTGCCTGAGGTCTGCGACAGGTCATATAATTTGGCATGGATTAGAAATCTAATTGTCTGGGATAGGGTACTTTTTTTTCTGGTTTGAAGAGAGTTACGATAACATCTATGACATTAATAGAACAACTAGCACAGGTATGACGCCAGTCCTATAAGCATACTAATGAAAATGGTACAGTTAGGCAGCTTTTAACGCATGTTTTCTTGGAGATAGGATATGATTTTTGACTTAAAGGTCTGGGGCAGGGTATCAATTTTAAACATTTATAGGTCTAGGATACGGTCAGGGTTGTAAGCTTAGGGCGGTACGCCCCTACCCAAAAACTAATAGAGCAACCCCCAAGGATTTATAACACTTTCAGATACTAGTAAGGTACAATAGTGAACTGAACACCAAAAAATACTATATAATAAATATAATTAAACTTAGCAATCAATAAAAGTATAATAGCGATGAAGTTTATAAAGTGAAATCAAATTTTGTCCGACTAAACTTCATAAAATATGCAGAGTTGATCCATATTGTAATGAATGTTGCTGCATTCCATTTAGAATGCAGCTAAGTATTCCAGAAGCAAGCAGATAGACAAAACAAGAGATAACTAGAATTTAATATTCGTTGATCAGTTGATTCTTGTATATTCTTTTTGAAACTGGAAAGTTTATTGGTTTGGATAGATTTCCCAAACGAATTCCAAAATTGAGGACCCTTAAACCTAATATTAAATTTCCCATAATTTGTCCTTGCTCTTGGAACAAAATAAGATCTGTTAACTTGAGATGTTGTGTTACCTGCCAAAACCTTTAAAAATCTAAAATAATTTCAGTATGACGTTATGATTTCGTTTTATACATATGTTGTTTTGTTGTATTGAGTTTGACAGATTGTTCATTAAAATAAACGTCAAAATACGTTTCCTCTTTATTGTAGCCAATGTCGCGATGGTGGCCTTAACAATATAGCAAGAAATGGGTATATTCCACAATATTTTCCATCATTGAAAATTTGATTTATTACATTAATATAATAAAAATAAAAACCTCCCTCCCGACCGTAAAAATAGGACGCCAACTTTTTTTTTTACTTGGCTTAACGCTTTACAACAAACTCTTTATTTAAAGGAGAACTGAACCCTAATTAAATTGACTTATCCTCGTTTGAAAATTTAAGCAAAGTAGAACAATTATATGAAGTTTTTTAAGTTGTTTGCCGAGTTGATGTTTTGCAACGAATAGACAAAATTTGATCGGCGGCTCAATATCTGATGTCAGCGGTTGTTTACGATTTTAGGGTGATTACAACGAGGAAAAAACATGGTTACTGTGCGGCTTTTGGCTGGTATTAAAGAAAAAAAACTTCACAAGACCTAGATTGCCCAAAAAGTATCAAAATTCAAAGCGAACTGCCATATATATTCTCTCAATATCGTAACCCACGTCATAAACCACCGCTGACAAGCTCATTTGCGACCACGGTATCGAACTTTTACTTGAGAGTTTTCTTCTTTTTCCATATTAAATTTCTCAATGTTATACGACTAATTTGAAAAAAAAAACTTCTCAGAGTTAATCTCCTACACAAATAGATTCAAATAAAAATAGGTTAGTTTTAGCATTCAGTTCTCCTTTAACATCAAATTGCGAAGGATCGAAGTGGTTGCCCATTCTTCCTAGCCAGAGCCTAATGTTTAATCGCTCGACGGCTCAGATCTTGGTGTGAAAGTCGAGTTTACAGAGGGAAGAAAACCGGAGTACCCAGCGACTGCAACCCTCGGAGTCAGATTGAGATCGACAAATCTCAGCCCACATGTGGAGCGCAGGACTCGATACTGTGGCGTAGAGGTGGGAGGCTAGACGGATGACCACTGCGCCAACCTGACCCCCCCTAAGTTAAGTTGCGCCTATCAGAACTAAAGAAACTACTTTGAAATATCAAGACATGTTAAACGAAGATATTTTAAATGACGGGAACTTATTTTATGATATCCATAAACGCCATATCAATCCGGCGTCTTTGCCTATTTGACAACGACTCGAGATAGTTATTACTTGTGTTCTCGAGAAACCATGTTATATTTGACAGAGAGACTAGGCTCAGTAATTCATGAATCTGGCAGTGAGTGAAATCCACCGCCGACGTCGTCCCAACCTTTTCTATATCAAATTATTATATTGTAATGTAAATTGGAGGGTACAAATAAAGTTGTTGTTGTTGTTGTTGTTGTTGTTATGGACAAGAAACTCGGATGTGACCAAGTCTGCAGGTGCGCGTAATATTAAAAGTACTACAATATTAATACAAAAACAAAAAATAAAAATAAATTAGGGTCGGGAGCTTCTTCAATGGTCGGGTGAGGACGCTAACCAACTTTTTTTTTACTTGGCCTTACTATGTGGCACTGACAATCTTTCAAAACATTCTCGATACAAAACAACTTCGCTTTTCGTTTAATTTGCCGACTTCAGCTAGTCTGGAAAACCTTGTGTCGCCGAGTGCATCCATGTTGTTGTTTATTCCGTTTACATTTATGATCAAGTTCCAGATTTTCAAAAAAGACTTTCTATTATTTCCCGCCAGAATTAATCCGTAATTGGAACAATCTGGAACTGTGGGCCACGCTCCGAAGTAATGGGTTCTATTTCTGGTCAAAAGACAGAACATATATAAACAGTTACATATCGAAACCATTTGAGTTTGCTAAAGATTTTGTTTTTTGCGAAAATGCTTAAAAGCCCGATGTCAAAAACGTCGAGTCCGAAGAGTTCAGCCTTGTTTTGATGAAGTACAAAAAAGCGAGTTGTTTGGTTTATATCAAAGTGATAACAGTTACTCAGTTTAATAATAATAATAATAACAATAATAACAATGATAATAATAATAATGATATTTAACATTTATATTGCACATTTTTCATATGGATATGATCAAATGCGCATCACAAATGAATAAAGTTTCCCACAGTCTTAGATAGTCCGCAACAGCGGCTCACATATATTGATAAGCGCGTAAATATCCTCAGTACTAGTGTTGAAGACAAACCACAACACCGGGATCACTATAGAGTGTCGAGAGACTGGACCTACGGTTTAACATCCTTATCCGAGAAGACGCGAAAGTCTAACCTGCAAAGGCAGCACTTTCTCCTCAATTATTTTAAGACCTGAGTGTTGGTCCGGCCGGGAATCGAACCCGAGCCTCCCGCACGATAGACTGGCACCTTATTAATTAGGCTAACCAGACGGCGTTTACCGTAAGGCCAATCCGTAAGAACTGTCTGAGGTGCAGCAATGGCCACTGAAAGTAGGGAAATAAAACACAAGTCACGCAAAATTTCTCAGCTTTGACGCCTCTTCATGATCATCTCAAGAAAGAGCACAGGCAACCCAGGCTCAGTGTGTATGATAAAATTAGTAACGGCATTTTCAAAATTTTATAAGACTTTGTATGAGAAATTCAAACTTTTGCCGTCAATCGTAAAGAATCAATCAAAGTGTAAAGTATTTTGGAAATAAACATATCTTGAAGCTTAAAAGTTGTTTGATGTTAGTTTTTCCCTCCAGCGAACGGATTTTAATTGGGTTCTTGCGAGTGGTTTGTAGGTAACTACTATAAAAATTAGAAATAAAAAAGGTAGGAAACTTTAAACGGTCAACTGTCGAACCGGCGGCACAAAATCCTTCCAAAAATCTGTCACTCATCTTTGGAAACCCTACTTTTTCCATAAACAGAAAGCAGAATACTTTCTTTACAGCCATCGTAGCTGTAATGGTTCAATCGCCATTCAAAAATGAACTAAATTTGAAACTTTTTCCATTCCATCGATATACCTCGATACCCTCGGATCCACCATATGCATCTCGAGGACTTCATTAAAATTCAAACGTGAAGGTGAGCCATTATGCGACCTGCCATAGAGCGCAGCGGCCAGCCGGTCGACAATTTTGAAATATCACATTCCCTAACGGACCATTCAAAAACATTTTTGATTGGTCGCAGGCAAACAAAGAAACTCCAAAACTGGCTGGACCCACTGGATGTGATGCTTTAAAATTGCCAAGCGCCTGGCCGCTGCCCTCTCTGTCTGGTCGCATAGTTGCTCACCTTAATCCACGCTTGAATTTTAATGCCATTCTCGAGATGATGGATCCTATTAAGTATCGAGTTTCAAATTAATTTTTAGTTCATTTATGAATGACGATGGAACCATCGCAACTACGGTGGCTAAAGAAAGTATCCTGCTTTCTATTTATTGAAGAAGTAGGTTTTCGAAAGTTGAGTGAGAGATTTTTGAAAGGATTTTGTTCTGACGGTTTGAAAGTTGAGTTTCCTACCTTTCTAATTTTTATTGTAGTTACCTACAAACCACCGGCAAGAACCCAAAATCCGTTCGCTGGACGGGAAAAATAACATCAAACAACTTTTAAACGTCAACTTCAAGGTATGTTTATATATCCAAATTACTTTACAAGTTGATTGATTCTTTACGATCGACAGCAAAAATTTGAATTTCTCATACAAAGTCTTATAAAATTTTGAAAATGTCGTTACTAATTTTACCACACATACTGAGCTTGGGTTGCCTGTGGAGAGAGAAGGTAAACTGCAAATACAGGATCGAAGTCAAACCGCACCTACCTTTCATTGCTTCCATCGTCACAGGCAACCCAACCTTAGGGTTAGTTTATCGATTGAATCACCTTTAAAACTTATAGTGATTTGTGTAGAGTATAAGATAAATAACGCTTTCAAGCTTATCATACTTCTATTTTGAGCAAAAGACAAAAATAAATAAAGCTTGTTCACCTCAATTTTTGTCTCCTTTTGTCTCGCTTGTACGTTAAGTGCCATAAAAAGTCATTTAGGGATTATTAGAAAATCGGTGGTTCCGTACATGCAGGTAAGAAAGAGAGAAAGGCTGGCGGTTCCAGATGATGATATGTCACACAAAAAGCTTAATAAATTCTCTCCAAACAGCCGGATCACCACAAAATCACGCCTGCCCATAAATTAATAAATACTCTAATCGGAAACTTTTATCTGGGCCCCAACAATTTTTAAAATTGCAAGGAGAACATGAGAGTTCGTTTTCTCGTCGAAGGAGAGCGAACTGGATTTGTAGACACCGTTCACGCCACGTACTGACTACCATCGGTTTTGTTTCGGTACTTTGCAGCCGCGCGGTTATGACAAAAATAAAACATACTTGGGGAGGCACAGTGCAACGCAGCACCTATTATGCTTACTCTCCCAAAACCTCAAAGGTAATTTTTGCTGTTATCATGGTCTTTAGGACTGGGGCGAGCAAATTTAAAAATATGCTGACAAAATGGCGGATTTTTCTCACGCTTTGTGTGAATAAAATCTACTTCGCAGTTTTTATCCACATTTAAATCTTCGTTTCTCGGGGCAGTAGTTTTAACGTTTTGCCAAACAATCAAAGAATATGTGATCGTGCTACTATTTAAGTGTTTGTAATTTTGTTTTATTTATTTCTGTTCTGTGGCACTACAGATAGAATTGATGTTTTCCTAATCAGAAGCAACAGGAAGAAGTTTTTTCGTTGGTCAACACGTCATGTATAATTTCATACCAAGTTGAGTTTGTTGAGATTGTTGGTCAGTCATACACCTATGATGTTGTCACATTTTGTTATTTACTTTGGATTTGACTTTTACTTGCTGTATTGCTTACGGTAGTTTTCTCATTGACGTTTTTGTTTAATCTTGGCTAAGGTGCTCTGTTGTGCTTTTGACTTTTGTAGTATATTCAGACTGTTATTTTAGAGATTATCTCCTTAACTTTTCCGTGCTTTGTTTTACCGAAAGTGTTTGTGTTAGAGTAACTAAATGGATTTATCTGATTATTGTATGCTTACGTATTTTCCTTTGGAAGTAGCTTATTATTCAGGGCCGTAGCAAGCCTTGAAAAACTGGGGGAGGGGG
>JAOBAY020070933.1:0-11745 GCA_025331085.2 Zoanthus sociatus | reverse complement strand
TTTTAAAACTTTTTTAAAATATTTTTTACCTTGTTTTTATATTTTTAATTGTATATATGGAGAACTTTCTTTTTAAACAAATTATACTCTTTGCATAAATCATTTTTGAACAGGTGTTGAAGACCAACTTGCACTGGTTGAGCAACACTTGCATGAGAAATTGGAAAGTGTAAGGTACTTTCTTCACCATTGTCTTTTTTCAACTTGGTTTTAGAAAGTTAAAAAAAACCTGGATTACGTACTCAAGAATGAATGGACAACTATTATGGAGCCCATGAGGCCAAATGCCTACTGCAAATGTATTTATCAATTGTATTTTGTAATATCTTATAGCTACTATGGGACGTTGTGTAAAATAGCCAGAATATGCAGTAGTTCACTTTATCACTTAGTCTACTTAATGATCGATACGATAATTAATCAATCATGGTCCTCATTCCTTCGTTAATTTTACATTTTACAGCGTTTGTTATATGCTCAACTTGGAAAGACCAAGTGTGGACACTATACTCCTTCATATTTTCCACATATGGCCCTTTGTCAGCTGCAGATAATTTAGTTTGAAAATTTCATTTTCATTAGGAGGTAGATGAGGATCAAAAGAGATTACAACAATTGTTTTCGGTGAGGTGTTGCATTTCTAATAGTTTCTTACTATTTAGTTTCAATGGTAACTCCACATAGAAACAGTCTGTGAATCTTTCAATTTTGCTTAATTAACCAATGTATTGTTGCTTATAATATCAAGTAAACTTTTCACAGCTTAAAGATTATAGTTAAAATTTAGAAAGAAAAGAAGATGCTTTAAGATATAATGCAGTAGGTTAGGAAAAGTGAAGTACTATCTAAAATGCCATTAATATCACCAAATACCAGCTCTGCTCTATCGTTAGGTGGGAAATTCTCCCACCTTGAAACTCAACTTTTTTACATGAACACATAATGAACAAATACACTGATAAAGGTCTGGAATGATTTCTGTTGACGCTCAAAATTTGTTCTGATGAACTTTTTTTTTTTGAAATAGTGGAGAAGAGCTACTGGTTAAATTGGAAAAGGCAGTGATCACTCAGTTCTCAAACTACCACGAGAGACAACTTGAAAAAGAAGAACTTTTGAAGCACTTACAAAAAGATGAGTTGCATGCTTTAGCGAATGATAACTATGATGTAGCCGAAGATGTAAATTCAAAAATCAACAAGCTTAAGTTGGAAGTAAAAGAAATGAGAAATCTGTTTCCGAGAGAAGATAGTGAGGTATGTTTTCATACCTTAATTTTAGTCCATTACTAGTTGTAGAACACTTTAAGCATTATAAAACGTAGAATTACATGTAATAGTTTTGAGATTAACTTGTCATTTTATATGAGCTTACCACAGTTAGATATGACTCGATAAATATGTACCGGATAACCTGCTTTTACGCCATTTTTTGTAGTTTTTCTGCTGTTGTTCTTTTCCTTCTTATTCCTTCTCATTCTTGTTTTTTTCTCTCATTGGCTTTTAAGGTTTTCTTCTTCCGATAATATGTTATTCAACAAGTGTTAGAATAGAAACGTTTTGGTCATTGGACCACTCCACTTGTCCAGTGACGAGAGGAACATTATGAATTACCCTAATTACAATATCACAAACCCTAGTTTATTTAAACACTCGTTTTAGAAGTTTTACAATATTAAGTTAACAATACATATATTTTAATTCCTTTTATTCATTTGTTTTTTCTATTCTAAGTAATAATTTTATCTCTTTCATTTTTTTTTGTTTTTTTGATTTTTTTAGGACCCTTCTGTAGGTTTACTGTATGTGATGTTTTCTTCTATTTTGAACTACCAAAACAATTTTTTGCTTAAGTGTCATCTTCACGTGTATAAAATTAGAATTGGAAAAAGTTAGAAGAAAGGAAAGCTTGAACTAGCTTGTTTACGTTCAGATGAAATTTATTTATCAGAAAAGCTTTTAAAAGGGTGAGACGTAAGGAAGGACTCCAGGAGAAGGCAGTTGTGATAACTTCCCAGGTAAACAAGTGATAGCATTTGAGGAGAGTTGTTTGGTCTTGGATGCACTCCTCAACATTCCACGATAATTCACCAATACATGTTCATTTGCAGTTGCACTGTAAACAACATGAGAAGGGTCTTTGCTTTTGTCTTTGTTGTTGAAAAGATTCTTTAGGTTAATTCTTTGTTATCCATTAACTATTACACTGGCCCTTTATGTAAGAGTGGAGGGATCTAATATACTTTTGCAACTGGCTTTGTTTACTATTTATTTTGCTGTACTGAATGGCAGACAAATGTTGATAACTTTGTGGTTATTAAACCAATGAGCAGGAAAAAGCATTTATTTTGGGGGTTGATTTGTTAGTTCTGTTATCAAAATTATGAAGATGTCCAGCATTCTTCATTAAAGCTTTTTTATGGACTTGACTTCTTGTGGGAAGGTGAAATCTATTTAGCACGATGTAGGGCGCCTAACATTAACTGGGGTATTAGGTTTCCAGTGTACCCGTATTTCTTAAGCTTTCTCTTAAATGGATTTGTTGAAAGTAGAGGGATTTTGACAAATAGCAGGGTCTAGGAAATGGTCAGGATTTTCTTTGATAGTAATGCTTATATTAGGGTGATATGAGTTCAGTGACTGTGGCAGGTGATTGAAGAATTGTTCATACAGCATTGAAAAATTATTCAACACTATAATAATTACCATTGAAGAAAGTCAGTGACCATTTCTTAAACATTTTATTACTACTTGTTAGTAGTCATGTATGCTTGATCTACCCAAAATACTGAAGTTTAATGTATGCATGAAAAGGGTTTCCGGAAATTTCCAAACATGTTCAGAATTCAAGATGGTGGCCAAAAGAAAGCTCTTTTGTTTTGTTAATTGTGGTGTTAATCAGGGTCTGATGGTGTGACCCAGGGAGGGGTGGGTGCAAGTCAGCAGGTTCAATGTGGTGTTCAGGGAGGGGTAGGTGAGGGTCAGTTTTTATTTATTTAAAAAAGGCTTTGAATTATGTGACCAATTTTAATAAATGACTTTTTTACATTTATTGCATCGTTTTTGTCTCTTGAGAGGGTAAAGCAATTGTACAAGTTGAGCAGATTTTGCACTTCTTGATTGAGTTACATTCCTGAAGATAGCAGTTGTACCATTTGAGTAAGACTTTTTTGAGGATCTCGGCATGACATTGGGTCAAATCCCATCAGCATTCCTGGAAGCAGTTGTATAGAAAGGTAAGAGTCTTGTCTGCTTTGAGATCGTTAATCATGCGTGGGATGATGCAGATTATTTTAAAAGTTGGTGCTGCTTGAACCCAATGTCAAATGTATGTTTCGTAGAGATGGAGAACGAGGGGGCTGTCTCACATGTCTGGGCATTGGAAAGGGAATTCAAGAAAAGGATTGTAGACTTGATAGGTAAATGTTGTTCATGAAGTAGGTGCCGTTGGATTTTTTCTTTTCAGCAAAGCAAGGTTGATTGAGTTTCCTGCAGTGGATCATACAGTGCAAGAAGAATTGCCGTCCTCAGGCAAGTTGTCCAACCAGTCAGTAAATTTGGTCACACATCCATGCCATGAAACATGTGTGTTCTATCGGACTGATTGGTTTCAGTGATGAGCAGGTTAGGAACATGTTGTCCATCTTAGTGCATGGCCTCGATATCAAAAATGACCTGCAAAGTGTCATCCTGTTGTTCCTCCTCCTGGTGGTTCACCTCCTTTTCCACAGGACCAATGAAATTCAATGCCTGTCTTTCCCAAAGCTTTTTGAATGTCAAACCCTTTAACTTTTTGGGAGCACCCATCCTTAAAACACTTGCCACCTGTTGCTAGGTCGAAGACTTTTGACTATCCTTGGTGTTTTGGATCCAGTTTTTATACTTCTTTCTCCTCCTGATTTCATGCCCTCCAGGCCTTTGACAGCTCCTTCGACCGTCCCTTTGATCAACTCAGAGAGATCCATTCTTCCTTTTTTTAGGAGGGGTGGGAATCGGATGAGAGATATGGCTGGTCCATGGGGTCATACTCATCGAGGTGTGTGGTAAGTGGAAGGGGAGACGTTTTTTGGGGGTTTCGAGGGAAGACGACAATGACGCTGAGTTGTCAAAAGAGGGGTAGGAAGTTGCATGTGTTGAATCGCTCATTTCATCTATTTCTCTAACTCCATCGTCCATCCCCATCTCTTCTTCTTGGTCACCCCCCACTGACAGTGGTATGACCCGGTATTTGGTATAATTTCTTAGTGGCTCTCTGTAAGGCTTCCCTAACGGCTTGACGTGATCAACCACGTCTTGATCTGACAGGTTTGTCGAAGGTCGTAACAATAATTTCTTTTGAGTGGCAAATTGCCCCACTGGGTTTAACAATGCATTGCTCATCAGTTCTCCTTTGTAAAACTGAACGTCTTCAGGCATTTCTGTTTTAGGGATGACAATAATTTCTTCCATACTGCTGTTAGGGTAAGACGCAATGACAAACTTGACCTAAACTGGTCCAAAACCCTCCTCCTTTTGGAGCCAGGAGATGTTGTCTTTTCCCTTCACTGACTTTTTACGTTTCCCCACTTTGATTTGTGTAACACGCCTTTATAGTGACGAAGCCGAACCATCAGGGATGGAGTTAAGGGAATGTTTTTCTTCAAGGTATTGAGCACCAGTTCACTCACAGCAATGATTTGATCCTTGTTGACATGTTGACAACTGACTTGTTGACAACTGATGAAGGGTCAAAGGGGTCCAAGGATTTCTTACAGGTACAATGGCAGCATCCACCCAGTTTTTGTCTTGTCCTTCTTCCAGATACTGGCATTTCACCTTGTCTGGCTGAGGAGGTGCCAAATCAAGAATCAATGGTGTGTCAACATCTATTTGGTCCACCAGTCATTGCTGACGAGAGATGCCAAGAATTGCTGGCAGCAATTTGATCGTGGGAAGACTTCAAGTTCATTGAAGTTCATTCAAGAAGACCAACTTGATGAATTTACATTTTTATTACTCAACTTGATGAATGCCGAGTTTTCTCAGATGGTTTTCATTGTTTGCTAATAAAGTAAACAAATTCCAGTGAGGTCCTCACAATATCCTTTTCAATGTTTTGACGCACAATGCTAGCCTTATAATACAGGTTTCTTTCGAGATTTAACTGTAGAGTTCAAAAGGTTTTGTAAACAACTAGCTGTTTCATGGCTGCGCAAGAAGTCAGCAGTTCTAAACAATTATAGGATCGTGCATGATGTAAATTTTACACTATACACTATGAAGGATCGTGCATGGTGTAAATTTTACACGATACACTATGCAGGATCGTGTGTTCAGGCCAAACACATGATTGTTTGGATCGTGTGTTTACTAAAGTCATTTGAAATCTTTCGTATAACCACCTAAAATCCGATTTTATGAGAAGAATTGAAAAGGTAAGAGATATGTGACTTCAGAAATGCAAAATTCTTGAGATTGCAATTTTATAGTTTAAGTTTTACATAAAAATGAAATATTTTTAATAGTTTTTTGACTAAGTAAAAACAAGCGTATATGACGAATTTTTCGAAAATTTCTTCTCGTATACCAAGTTCACGTCTTTTTTACTCCTTCGTTAAAGGCCATAACACAGGATAAAAAAAAATTACAAAAACGTCAGTTAAAACGCATTTTTATTTTTTTTTTCGTTTTTGATAAAATCATTTCTTTCATTAAAAAAAGTCGGATCGTGTGTCTTCAACTTGGGCCGATGTGATGCCATGTTTTTCGTATTTTAATGACATTTTGCTTGATTTATCTCCTCTGTGATTACCTACCGCGGTATAACTAAGAATGGTCAAAGAACAAGTAAATGCCTTGCTATACATGAAAAATCTTTGTCTAATTTTAAAAACTTATGATTTTATGAGCGAAAGAAGTCGCGCGAAACCGCGAATTGGAAATGTACACCAGTTCCTTGCGCATAGCCACTACAATTTTTCCAAAACAAATTTATTGAATATGTTCTAGTTAGAAAGCACCAGAAATTGCCTCTTAATATATATCTTTTAAACAACACCAATTAACATCAATAAAGTCAACTTATATTAACTATTAAGAAAAGGACTATTTATCATATAACAGGAAATAAACAACATAATTGTAAAAAATATTGTTTAAGGCTAATCCAAAACAAGAAACTGCATTACAAAAGAGCCAGTGCTAGAACATTGTCCAATGGATTTCTTTATTGTTAATCGCTCAGAGCTAATTTTGAAAGTTGTCAAATGAAGGAAGACATAATGCTTTCATAAAGCAGTTTCTTGTTTAAAACTCAACACTGAACATATCTCAGATCAGTTCTAAATATTTTACTGAGGTTAACACTGATAATTCTAAAGCTAAAAAACAAAATCACTTTTGGACATTTGCCATGATTAAGTGTTGATTCTTGAATCCTAAGTTTTAATTTTTTAACTTCTCTTAACTACTAATTAAAGTAACATTTTTTAAAACCTTTTTAGCACCCAGTCAGTTATAAACACCCAGGTTCTCGTTACATAATCCAATCATACAAATAAGACAGTAATAAGAAAACATGAATTGATCAAAGGTAAAAAAACAAAATCCTCTCAAACTTGTTCAATGAAAGTACGAGCTCAAGTTGGGAGGATTTAAAAATACAGCTGTTGAAAACTGAAAATAATAAGACCATGACTATATTCTACATTCTACATTTAAAATGATATTATCAGAATTATGATGAAACAAAAGTAATAAACACACCTGATCTGAGTTATGAGGATGTTCATCAATTGCCTCAACTGAGCCTGCATTCACTTTATTCTCTTCTTGAACACTTGAATTTAAAAAATTATTATAAATAAAACAATCAAATATTTTTCATAGTAAACAAAACTGGTTATGTGGTAGAAAAGCTGGCAACACAAGCATAAATGATTCAATATCTTCTTTCGGGAAATCCAAATCATCAAAAGTTTTTATCCACCTAGAGTTTATTACAAACCAACACAAAGCCACGGCAAAGACCTACAGACCCTCCCAAAGCAAGGTTACCAATAAAATTTGAAGTTGGCAGCTCAGATATTATAAAAGTAGACATCTGTTTCAGGGTCCGAAATTAACTTTTTTAGGAAGGCACCAACTAGCGACTTGAATTTTTTTTTCCAGTCACCACATGGAAAAATGTGGTTGCCAAAAAGTGTCAATAAAAAGTGTCAACAGCCTTTCTAGTTTATAATTATATGTAGTCATGCAGCCCAACTTTAACTACAATAACAACAGTGTTCTGTTTCAATCTATTTCAATTATTCTAATCGATTTGGTTGAAAATCAAAGTTATTATTTGTATAATTATTGTGGCATGAAATAGTTAATAGCCCGTTGGCGACAAAATTTTTAGTCGCATTGGCAACCAGAAAAGTGCAATTTCGGACCCTGTGTTTTTTTCTTAAAATGCTATAATTGTAATGAGCTCATTTTTTGTTTATCTCATCCAATTTCCAGCTGGCTAAAAATGTTCAAATAACGGCAATATTGCCAGTGACCAGCACTTACTGGCAGCCTGATATCCTTTTCTAATATTATTCATAGTGCCTAGTATTAAATCTATTACTCTGCTTCAAATAGGTCTCATTCAACTCGTTTATTTTTAGGACACAGATCCATGTCTAAGCTACAGGTTAAAAATAAGGCCTGGAGATTTCAGAAATTCTCGTAAGCCAGTTCTTGGTTCTGTGTATCAGATTCATGGGAAACTGTCGGAAACCACTTTTTTGTTCTGTAAATTTTCATCATGAGAGCCTATTTTTATAAAGGAGACTATAGAAAATTCAACCACATTTAGTTCCATTTAGATTTTCAAATTCTTTTTCTAAAGATTTTTCTCTACCAGATATATTACAATAGGCATGATTTACTATTTGAGAAAAAACACTGTTGTATATAGAGTAAACAAATATATTAAATATAAGTATTTAATTTAATAAATTTAAATTTTATTGACTTAAAGTCTTTTAAAGACTAAAGTTTTCTTCCAAAACCGGCAGCCTGTCCTAGAAAATTGCATATTGATAAAATTACAAAACTTTTGGAGTTTTCCTCATTTTAACTCTGAAGCCAAAAATTCACCACAGCAAAACATTGACAACAAGTACTTTACCTTTGCATTAAAATGTCTTGATAGATAACATAATCTTGCAGCTCAAAAGAATTGATATCAAGCAAGTAGATGTTTCCACCTTCGGTTCCCAGATACAAACGGTCTGTCTTCATGGAAAGACAACATACTGAAATCTTTTTTAGCCTTGAAGAAACAATTAACTTGGTATTATTAAAAGCAGAAATTTAACAATGTTTTACTACTAATTGCAGGGAATCTGGTAGAGTGTGAACAAGGAAAATAGTGTTTAACTTTTTGTCTGAAAATATTGTGAAAAAAAAATTGAAAGTGCTGAAATAGTGCCAAACTTTTTGGCTAGTTTTGTAACTCAAGGACATGTTTTTATTCTAATAAGTATCATAAAGGTGATTTTTAAATGCATTTTATCAGTAACAAAATTTGCCATAATTATATAAATACTAAATTGACTGGGGAAAAAATTTAATATACCTTATCACAATTTCATCTAACAGTTTTAAAAGTCCCAAAAAAATTGACTCATTTTTCTGAAAAAATAATTGAACTAGCAATATAGACAGAAGCTGTAAAAAAAATTACCAAAAAGGGTCAAAAAGAAAACAAAATTTGGAGATTTTTATGTAGTGCAGTTTGTTGTAAAATACTTTTACCATACTTATAAAATTTGTAACATCACATCACTCTTACAAATAACACGCTGAAAACTGCTTTGTGCAGTATAATTGATTGGCTTTCAAAACAAAGCCATCTGCCAATAAAATATTACTTAGAAAGGGAACCTTGTCCAGGCTAACTTGAATTTTACCACCATTACCTTTTTTACCATTATCAATTTTTCTTTTGGTTGGATTTTGTGCAGCTTTTGGGCTCAAAAGGTAAATATCAATTGCTTGATGAATTATTTTGTGTATATCAAATAAATGCAATTAGTAAGCATTCATTTTGCAATCTAACATATTTTTTTCTAAATATTAAAGAAGAAAGTGTGAAATAACGCAGCTTTAAGTCAACAGTACAGAATGACACCTTTACACTTTGGTAGATGCCCTGCATTTACAGTAAATGAGATTTATTTCCCAACCTAGATGCCCTAGGTTTGAGAGTTTTGAGCTAGCCCTTACTGAACAAGAATATCTATTTATTTATGTCCTTTATACTCAAAGAAAATTGGACGGGACATATATTTCAGATACTTTAATGCGTCGACGTCTCTAGTTTGCTGGACAGTGCTTAAGAGCAGAGAGTGAAGTCATCTCAATTCTCCTGCAATGGAGACGAAGTGTCCCAATACGCAATCGAAAAATGACATAACCGCAAATGCTATCAAGGGACTCAGGTATCAAAGTCGCCAAACTGAGTCAGGCCATGAGAGACCGTCCTCTGTGGCATGCTATTGTTGTTGACATCCTGGCCTCTGATGCCGAAGGATGATGATGGTATCCTTAACTTACTATCAAAATTATATAAATTTGCAGCATTATTGGTTTTACACAAAAGTCATACTCATGTTTATAAACTGCATAGCTTGTTTGAAAAGCACTTTTACAAAAAAGTAATAATAAAAATGCTTTTAATAATACTCACCTTCCCTCCAAAGTGCAAGTTTTCACTTCTTCTAAAACAGATTTACCAGCCTTTTTATTAACTTCCCAGAGGTGAATACTGTTTTGTTCTCCATCATCACATACACTGATCACTCGACCCTGAAATATTTTAACAATATGAGGTTAACTTTTGATTACAAAAAAATCTCAAGGTAAAGATTCATGACTAAACCACCATGAAGTTTTGCTGACAATAAATGAATATTTAAATTTATAATGATTTTTCAATGATTTGAGCTATATATATTCTCTATATATTTTTTGTACATTTCTCCCTGTTCTTTCATTTAAAAAAACATTGTTGTCTCCCTATCTTATCTTTATTTAGGTTGCCAGGTCTGGGAGAGGTTAGTGTATTGAATTTGAATGTGCAGTTCAAATCTCACTTTTGTAAATGTCTGAATATCTCCAAGGCGATTTGTCTGAATATATCTTAGGCGATATAAAAAGTTAAATTGGCAATACTCTCAGATATAAGCACCTTAGCTGCTCTGACTGAAGTAAGAGTTGCAACATAATGGTTAATATATTTTATTTCATAAGCCAGTTAAAATAATTCATTTTTATCAATTCAACCAAAATGAAAATATAATGAAATACTTATTCCTGATCTTATATAGGAGAGTAAGAGTGTTGGTTTCGAGAAAAAGGATGCCATGAATCAAGCGAGAGTTAGAGAGATTGCAACAAAGTGGGGTAAATCCAGCCACCTCCATTTACAGGGATAAACCTCGATCAAAATTGGATTGATGATGATGATAACATGATTTATCTGAGATACTAAAAATACACACAAATAGAAAGGTTGACAACTATACTTTTATCATTAAATTTTGTATAACTGATTGTGATATGATGAAGTCAGGGAATGATTAATCACTAACTCAGATGGTAGCTCAGAACATTTTTATTAGGTGATCAGGGATCGATACTAATGCCAAAACCAACAAGCCACAGACTATCAGAAATGTTTTTACTTTGGTTAGTAAACAGAACAAAATTGTCCAAACATGTTTCTATATCTATCAAGGCAGACATTTCAAAACGTTATTGTGGACATATTACATTACTGATCACACACTTCTTCAGCATAAATGCAAACTAAACTTTATTCTATTGTTCACTTTTTGCTGTGTAACATTAAAACAGTTAATAAACATTTTGACAGCATTTTCTGAAAGAACACATTGTTTTTGGAACTAAACCTGAACTTGACTAGAAGGAAAGTGCTCAACTGGTTGAGACAACTTCCCATTTCACACAAACACCTTTTAAACTGATATGGAGCTTACCAATATAAGCAATTTGTCAATTTAAGCAAAATTTAATTGTAGAAAAGGTCTAAACTCTACAATAAATTCTGCCATGAACAGAGTTTTGCTCATGGCATGCAGGTGACTTTGGTTCACAGCCCCTTAATTTATTCACTACATGGAAGATGACAACTTGCAATCATAATTGGTAAACCTAAGAAATTGAAATCTTTCATATTAAGTGAAATATTCTTCATCTGTTTCATTTGTCAATTTTCAAAGGTTTATGTACTAGTCAAACTATAAATGTATAATTAGATATATTTTTTGTGTGCTCATTTTACTTTTTTTTTTCGGCAGGCTAGAAATTGCCCTGGGCAAGTCAGTTCTTGGATATGCTTTCCCAAAGGGAAGCAAAAACTTAAGTTTTTGTCGAGCCCTGTGTCAGGTAAAAAGTGTGAAGGAGTAGTAAACCCGAGTAATTACTACTCTAAGTGTCTAAAGAAGCAATATTGCTATTTCTATCCAAACTTTTATCAAGTTTTTAACAGAGACTGAGAAAAAAATAAAACACATTGGCAAATAATTCAAAATTCATCTATGTTACTCCAAACTCGTTTATTTTATAATATATTATTACAGCATCAAGATAAAGTAAAATAAAGTAAATCCTAGAATTTTAGATTACAATAGATTATTCAAACGCTACTAACAATGAAAAAAATAAAACTTCTATGTACACTGATGGACTGAGGAAAGTTCTATTTTAT
>JAOBAY020070922.1:0-11748 GCA_025331085.2 Zoanthus sociatus | reverse complement strand
TTCCTCACCCCCACTTTTTTCATAATTTTTTGTGTTTGTGCTAAAAATTTCGATGAGGCTCGTCTCGAGCAATAAAAAGCTCTCATTGTCTCGGATTATTTTCTCAGGCTTGGAGCTTCAAGGTTAAAATTTGTTTTTTTGTTTTTCGGGCTTTTTTATGAATGTCTAGATAGAACTTTTACATAAGATCCAATCATTGCAATAACACACTGGGAAACGCATTTTCCAGCATTCTAAACGACTAAATTAAACGAATGAAAACAAAAATACACTTTTCTCTTCTCTTTGGCGCCCGCTATGGGAGCCGGCCTCCAAGAGACACTGGTAATAACTTTATTTCGGCCCCCCACTTTTAAAAACTATGCGCTCTCCCTGTGAATCTGGAAAATGAATAAGAAGCAGCGATCGAGGGAAAATATAAACTGGGGAGCAACTGGCACTCAGTGTCCCAGTCCCCAGCTAGCTCCGCGATCACTGGAATTTTAAATTTTACTTGAATTTTAAATTGCAAAACATGTAATCGAATAATTTTCAAATTTTCGACTATATCTGGTAAAAATATTGGTTATGGCTTGAAGTATCGGGTAATATTTGTTTATATTTTACGTAACTGGAACTGCGCAGCTAAAAATAACAGTTGTTGACACATTTGCATACACTTTCAATTTGGCCTGTCCGCTTGATCTATAGTGATAATCCAGTTCATTCAGTTTCCTTGCATTGAATTCGCATAAGCTAGAAGTTTCTGGTCTGGGATTCCTTACCAATATTGTACCTAATGCTTGTCGTTGCACTTTGAAAAGCTACCTGATAAAAAAGCAAGAGAAATATGTTGCGCAGCTAATAAATTTAGGACATGAAGTGAAGAACACGACGGAAAGCTTTCATCCGCACAATATATGAGCACCATGATGGTTTGTTTGAAGAAACCAAGGGAAATGTAAGTGTTTTTTTTATATATTGATGCTTTTTTGTTTTGGAACCTTTCCAGGTTAACCTTTCTTGCTGTTAGAAAATTCATTTTATGTTATCTTTCTAAGAAATTTTCTGTATTATTTTGACAATAGAGGTTTCGTGAAAAATTATATAGTTTCTGTATTTCCGCAAAAATACTCACACTTAATTTCCGCCTAGAAACACTGCAAAAAAAAAGTGAATGTTGAAGACTAAAAGCCAATCTTAATCAAAACGACTCTTGAAATACATTTGAAAAAGGAAACAGCCGAAATAAACATAAACTGATGCTTCGACATTGCTAATATCAAGCGGTGTCAGATATTAAAAGCAATATAACAAATAAGTTTGTATTTTAGAATGAGATATTGTCATCATATACTCTGGCAAACTCGCTCCTAAAATAAACAAAAAAGTTATAAAGGCTAAGATCGCGATTGGCCTTTCTTTCGCTTGGCTGACTTCAGGTCTCATGCTCGTTTAACGTTTCAAAGTTTGTTATCAGTTTATTTGGGAGCGAGTTTGTCTCTGGTACCCAGGATATTGTCATCATAACTTTTAAAAAGATATTCAATTTATATTCCACTCCTCGTTGTACGGCCTCTACATCTTAAAGTAAGTTTCATTATCTATAAAAAATAAAAATCGCAATTCTATATTGATTCTTAGTTTAGTGTGTCTTTGTTTGAAAGTAAATCCATTGCATTCATTTTACCTAGTTAAGATCATTTAAGCTGTTCAACCTACTTGCATGCCAGCCAAGCGTGAACAGTGAAAGTACAACAAATTTCATTGGGGGTTGTGGCCCTATATTTGAAGTTTGGGTTTTGCAAAGATAACCACTCGAGAAAAAAGATTTTTTATGGTCTGCTGTGAAACATTGACTCTCACGCAACACATTTGACCAAAAATCCGGTCATCAAGCAAAACCAAAGCAGGTCATGGTAAACTATTCTCAGTAAAACTTCTCAGTTAAACTTTGCAATACAACTACCAGTTAAAGATTTTGATAATGAGAATGAGAATGAAAATGAAAACATGAGAATGAGAACACGAAAATGAGAACATAAAAATAAGAACATGTAAATGAGAATGACAACACAAGAATGAGAACATGAGAATGAAAACATGAAAATGAGAAAATAAAAATGAGAACATGAGAATGAGAACATGAAAATTAGAACATGAAAATGAGAACATAAAAATGAAAACATGAGAATGAGAATGAGAACATAAGAATGACAATATGAGAATGAGAATGAAAACATGAGAATGAGAATGAGATCATTGAATGAGAACGTAGGAAAGATAAAATAAAAATGAGAACTTAAGAATGAGAATATGAGGATTAGAATATGAGAATGAGAATGAGAACACGAAAATGTGAATGACAGTAACAGTAATAATGATAACTCAGATTTATTTAGCGCATTTTGCAGTGTAAATGTGCTCAAATGCGTTACAAGAGCTCATACAAAGTCAATCGTCAGCTACAGTTCCTCGCTCACATGCATTTGTACCATAAGTATGCTTTCGAGATTTCTGATGTGTTCCCGGATAGAACAGTCGAGAGGCTGGGCCAACGATTTAAAGTTGTATTCGAGAATACGAAAAGTACTTATATATTATAGAGCAAAGGAAGCTCTTTCTCCCCAATCATGAGAGTGTTGGTCAGGCAGCCCGCAATCGAACACGGCCACAGATGCCATCAAATCCGATCTTATTATGTAACGTCATTACCTAGGAATGAATGAAGCCATGTGCAGCAATTCACGTGCAGAAATTTGAGACCAATGAGTAATTTTTTAAGATCAGACATGTATAGATTATCGATCATACTATCATAAAATTAAAAAAAAACTTATTTAGTATCGCCTGGGCGCTAAGACCTAACGTTCGCAATATATATTTTAGTTACTTCCTAGGCCTAAGTTTCAATAATTTATTCGCGTTACAGTTTAAAAAAAAAAACAGAAACATCGAGCGAGTAGGAGAAGAAAATGTCTAGAATATTTAAGGAATGAAAACTGTTAGTGTGTTTTTTTGCGTTGATAAAATCCAGTTTCTACATGACGTTTTTTTAGTTATTAAATTGTTTTTTAAATTGTTTTGAAGATTTTAAGCTTTGTTTTTTTAGCAACGACATTTAAAAAGAAAATTGCATGATGTATTCGGCATGTCAGTCGGAGCTTTCTTTTATTTTGCCTTTACTTTTTTTAAAGTTTACTTAATATAAGGCTATAAATGCTTAAAATATATTATTTAAAGTAAAATAAAAAAGTCAAACATGCACAGTTAACTGAAACAAATTACATTCCTTTTTAAAAAGATGTATCTTCAGTTTATATTGACTATATCTTGACTGATAAATTTTGATGGAAGGGAAGTCAGTTCATTTCACAGAATGGACGTTTTAAAAATCATATTCTTTAGATTGAAGTCGTATCTATTTAATCATTTCACTTCAAACATCAATTTTTAAGTAAAGATGTCGCTAATTCATGGGCTTAGGCTAGTCACGACAAGCTGCAAAAATTTACTAGTACTGTTGTTTTTGCCGCTGCACGTACCGTCAATCGGTCAAACATATGAAACATTCCTTAGGAGATTTATGACTATTACCTAATGAAGGCCAACTTTTCAAACAGTCACGCACTAAAGACAGAAGAAATTTTTTTTAATGAACGAAAACGTCACCGCGGTACTGGACTAGTGCCAAAGTGGATTTTAAATTTGATTAATAACTAGTATTCCTCTAGAGTTCGTTATCCTGGTAAGGTTTTTTTCTACTATAGCTGTTTATAAAGCTGGTATAATTTTCTTGACATGCTGGTAACACGTATATGAGCATTGTGATTTGTGGAGTTTCTGTTTTTTCAAAGTTAAACAAAAGTCACACACCTCGGAATGATAGTGAAGCTGTCACGCAGTTTGTCATTGTTCAAATTCTTACTCGGTTGATTTCCGGTTACAAATGAGAGCTCATTGACATGCCGGTTTGACTTTGAGTTTCATTAGAGTAGAGGTCTGATGTAAACGCTAATTTTAACCGTGTTCTTTTACTAAAGTTTTGTTTACTTTTTGTAACTAATCATCTTTGTCTGTTATCTAATTAGCGAATGTTTTCGTGTCTTATCGTGTTTGTGTTTTTAGTTTTTGGGCGAGCAAAAATGCATATTTAATCAGCGATGGAATGAAGAAATTTCATGGTTTCATGCAAAGCGTGAAAATGACCCATGTAGAAAATGAACAGTTTTCGTTTTGGTAATGTTTTTTGAGGTTACAGTTCCCATAACTGATAAAGTATAAATGATTCTAACTTTCAAGAGCTTTGGAAAGAGATATCAAACCGTAATAAACAATAGTTCCCTCACCGGCGGTTAATAAATTGAACCGCAATGAAACCACAAACCAATCAAAGCACTTACTTGACTCACGTGGGCGGCTGAGAATTTGATGCTATTGAAAGCAAGAACATGACAAGATGGCGTCTTTGGTGTTTGTTGCTAGTCAGTGAACCACAGAAATTAAGTTGTAAAATATCGGCAGAGGGATTAACTAAGAGAGGAAACTTATATGCTTGGAAGCAAATATCTGGATCGCGAAGTCGCTGAGCTGTTTTGTGATCACAATTGCAGAGGATTTGAAGGTTAGTTTTGCACCTCGCGATAAAAGTTTGGAAGGAAGGAAACTTTATCGTTGTAATACGCGTGTTGCTCTTATCTCGTTAGACTGGAGAAACTCTTGCCATAAGTTCAAAATCTTAAGTGCATAATCCGTGCATAGTAAATTGAAGATTTGATCAATCATTAACGGGCAAAATTTTCTTTGTGATTTTATTTCAGATCTTGTAGTTAATTTTGGTTGTGAACTGCACAACGTGTATACTCATACATACGATACAACTTGTGAGGATAACGAAGATGCTAAAATTATTTGCTCTGAAATGATGTAGTATTTGTTTTTCGTTGTTGGAAAAAATAAAGGCTCCAAAAACAGTCTCACGGGTGCCCCGTTGTCCTTTGAATGAATAACAACAAATCTCGACGCTCCCTGGGACCTCGGATTACATTTAAGATTCGGAGACCTTACATCTGTATATTTGCAGGAAAGGTCGTTCTCGTTAGTCTTGTGTTGGTTTCGTCTCTGATACGAAAACAATTTCAGGTATAAAAGGTCTACCGAAGTGTTTTTATTTATCGCGCATCGTGAAAATCATGCAAGATTTAGTTTTAATTTATATTATTGATCAGTATCTAGATTTAGGGAAAGAAAGATAATTAATATGACAGCATTGGCTATTCCAAAATATCCGATATTGTGAATGTTGTCTTTGTAATATACAATTTGCATCATCAACAAGTTCAGAAAGATCAGGAAAAGAGATTTTGAAGTCTTATCATCTAGACTATAAAGTTTGCTTTTGTTTTTGGTTACGAGGACCCGCATATATTTCACTTAAAACTCGAGATTATTCTTTTTTAAGATACCTTCTGATTTAATTTTTGTTTTACAAGTTTAATTCATAATGTAATATTGTACTATTGAGGTTGATTTTTGTGTCCAGTTGAGTCGAGTTTTCTTTACTGGTTTTGTTGAAGTGAAGCCGTTATTTAACTCTAAACTTATTAAAGATTCGCAAATGAAGGGAAAAAATGCTGCTTTAAAACAATCAATTCAGGCTATAAAAAGCCCTTTGGGATTTACCTACCAAGTTTTTTTCATTGCCGGCCATTTAATAGCACGCTATGTTTCACGTCAATGCATTTATTGTTAAAGCTGCGTTGTTTCAAAATGTAAATCACTAATAATGTCTAAAACCTTTCGTGCGTTTTCTGGAGCGTACGGGTAAGCGATGTAAAGCAGAACTTGATATTGAATTTGAATCGTGTTTTATTGGCTCCGCACGTACTTTAGATATTGTTTACAAGATAACTTTAAGCAGCAGCTTTCAATTATCGAAAAGACAACAGAAGGAATGAAAGTTCTCGTGATGAAGCCCAAAATTTATAAATGTTGTGGTAGGCAGCTGGACATATTAATACTAACAATCAAAAGTTTTCTAAGTAAGTTAACTGTTTTGCGAATTATTCCTGTTGTCAGGGAGGAATATTTATATTGGTTTTGAATTCTCACCAATCTTTCTACCAAATCTTTTAATTTTTGCTTTATATATCAAATGAAAAACTTTATTTTTGTCACTTTCTAATTTAATATTGAACAATTAATTAATACAAATAAGAATTTGGATTTTTCTAGGAGATGTTTTCTGTTCATGTATGAATAATGTAAACACTTTCAATTCTTTTTAGCAGATTTTCCGTGTTTGTTTGTTTGGTAATTTTTTAATCTGTCACAGGTTTTTCCTTGCTGTGTAATCATGCATGATTCATAAATTATAAAATGGCTAAATAGAAAAAAGTTTGCTCTTTGGATAGATTTACATTATCTGAGTTGAAAATTAAACAGGTAAGTTGAAACAGGCAAATTAGAAAAGCATTGGATTGAAATTAAGTATGAAGTTTCAAAATGTTTGAATTTTTTTTTTGTGCAATCAAATTCTGTTTAAACTTTAATTTTAATTATAAAATAATTTGGATATTATATTATGTTTTGATTGGTCAACAAGTGTGTTTTGACAGCACAAAAATTATGTGAGTGATGATTAGCTTTCTTAAAATTATGGAAATTTACTGTTGATCACAAAAGAAGTAATAGCATTGTTTCATAAGTACTTTGTACATCACCTTTCTCTTTGTTAAGTTGGAAAACAATCATTTTATAAAATAATAAAACAGGATCAGTGTGCCTTTATAGCTTGTGGAAAACACCAGAGAAACTTTGTGAGAGTTCAGATCTTCCATTATCTGTTCTCATATCCTTGGTTTTCAACAGACTGTGAAGGCATGGAAAATATTTTTTTTTTCCTAAATAAAATTCCAAAATGTTTATTAAGAAATAAAGAAGCCTAAGCTGTGTGTTAGACTGTGATAAAACACAACTGGGATTTCAGAGCACAGGGCTTAGTGTTTACTCCTTCTGGAATCCTTGTTAAACTCCTGGAATTTTTGAAATTTTTTTATATCATCAGTTTTTAAGCAAACCAAAACCTGCCAAGGCATCTGACTTGTGACTATAATTTTTGTATCATGGCATTTTATGCAGACTATTTCAGTTGCTGTTACTGGGGTCAAATTACTTGACTATGACTGTTAACATTTTGTTCTTGTTCTTTTTATGGTTGTGTCCTAGAAAAATATAATTCTATTCTTTATCCTGGTGGATCCCTGGAAATAGATATTTCAACAGACACAACTAGAATGCTGCTGAAAAAAAACACAATGAAAACAGTTACCGTCTGCAGGATACCTAGATTGTCTGCAACTCTACAATTGGTTTAGGTCCATTTAACTTCTCTGGAATTTTGTCGGTCAGTGAATACCATGATGGGGAAATGTAGAAAGCACTTTCCTACAGCTCATATTTTCTTCAGCTCTCCAGTATTTTCAAATGCCTTGAGTGTTTTATCACAGTTTGAACAATTAAATTTTTTTTTATAGAAAAAAAAATAAAGCTATTTTTTTATTATATCATATTTATTCTGATTTGTAATTTGTCAGTTAGTGATCAAGTGTCATGATGTCATGTACAATCTGTTAAATCAAGTTTCTTATGATCATTTCATCACTATAATAAATGACTCCACCACCAGATCATAGGAGTTTTAAAATTACATGTATTATAAATCTCAAACATTGAGAAGCAGCTGTAATAATTCTAAGGAAGTAGAATGGTTAGTGTTTTATAATTTCAAGTTCGTCTCATTTGTATTGTAACATATTCGTTTCAGCTCCCAGCAGTTCACTTTCTTTTAGAAACTTCTAGTACACACATTTTTATGAGAACACTTTTATAAGAACAATAATGCTCGGATTGGATGAAAATTAAGAACAATTTAAGAACAAGCTCGAGCTGAAGCCTTGTGTCCCACTGGGAATTATGAGGCTTAACTGAGTCAGTCAGGCTGAAGCTGAAATATAGTGAAAAAGATGCTTCTGGTTGAAACTTTACTGAATCTTGTAATTAACTTTCACAATGTACACAGTTAAAACACAGAAGCACCGTTTCCCATTTATTTTTATATCCACAATTCTTCCAAATGACAAACATATTCATGCAATAGAGAGATCTCCTCAAAATACAGATGATCAGTGTTCCTTTTCAATGCCTTGTCTTTTTGTTTTGATTTCTCATCATTTTAAACCGCTCACAGAAATAAGAACAAAATATAAACAATCGAGGTTCCGTAAAATTTACTGGTTCTTATAAAAAAATGTGTGTATTAGTATTTTTTAATACTAATTACCAATCATTTATGTACAGTTTTCAATAATTACCCTTCCTGTCAATCAAATACCATTCATTTAGGACTGATACAAATGTAGCTATGGCAGCTAATTTTAGTTAGATATTCTAGAGAACCACTTCTAGAATTATTAATAATTTGGCTTGAATACATGTAACCATAGAATTTTTTTGGAATGAGCTTTCTTTGGGTTTTGTATTGTGGAAATGTTTTCTCTATTTTGCAATTTTTATGTAACTCATTTCTTGAAAGATCTTAGTTATTTCAGGCATTTTTATCTTTAATCCCTGTTCTGTTGACAGGTAGAAGAATTATTTTCTTGCTCAGTGAAGGAATCATGCATTTACACATGATAGACAAGTGCAAGGATGATAATTTACACATTTTACAAGGATAGTCCATCATGAAAGATAATAACACTTTTATCAACGGGGATAGTGAGCCCCAATGTGGAGTGCACCCAGAGACAACTGAAATTATTGTCTCTCTCCCAGACAGAGGGAACATAAAGGTATAGACATTATTTGATTCCTCTCAGTATCTTCAGGGCTTGATTTTACAGAAAATCTATTGTTGTACGTAGGGCAGCCACAAATGATTTTTTAGTCAGCCCTCAAAATTTGAGCCTCATCCGCAAAAAATATTGAGCTCTACCCTTATCTTTTTAGAAAAAAAAAACATTTTAAAAGCGATTAAAAATGATATTTAGTCTAGACAATTTGTCTCCTTTGTGATAAAAAACAGACAAAATCCAAAAGCACTTGATTGTGAGTTGTCGCATGTTCTGACCAAAATAATGTACAATTAGATATTAAATACATTTTTAAAATCAAGCCTTGCTACATTCAAGTACATGTTTTTTATTAGCTATTATTTAAAAAAAATATGTCGAGTATTTTTTGATATAAAAATCATTAAATATTTGTTCCCTTGATGTTTTGAAGAGAAAATAAATTATTGGTCTTTCACTGACAATATCACATTTAGAGTTAGACTCACCATGTAAATAGATGAGCCTTAGCTATATCAAGAAATACCATTTGAAAATTTTGCTGTTAACAGCAAATGATATGAATTTCTTAGATGATAGAAATACATCATGTTTATTGAACCTACAGAAGTTGATGAATCAAATCCAATATTAGGCAATAGACCAGGAGGGGGGAGGTACTCCCATATATTGACTATATGGGTAGGTGCCGCTTTTCAGGGTATGGTTTTAGACTGTTTAGTCTAGAACAGGGTGTATAAATCACAGAAATGTTTGTGTAGAACAGGGTATAAAATTTTGCAGTATTTATGAATTGTTTAGTAAAGGTTGCAATAATTCTTCTCGAATGAGAATTGGTTTGACAGGGTTTTGATACACATGAATTTTTGCATGATTGACAGGCCTGGTTTCTGTTTAGCACTCATTTGCCAATTGGTGCTCTTTCTTTAATATTTTCCTGGAACATGCAGATACAGGATATAGCCATTGTCCCATTTAGTTACTTTTTGATGTAAACTAACTTGAAAGCATCACAATTTGCTAGTTTAGAAGAGGGTATCAAAATGAAGCCATTTCTAGTTTAGAACTGGGTCAGGTTTGGAAAGGTCCTTCGGCACACCCCAACCCAAAATTCTGATGAGTACCTCCCTTTCCCCCACCATCCCCCTCTTCGTCCCTGGGCAATAATGCTTACAGATGATCAATGCTAAGTTAGAGTGAAATACAGTTATAATGAAACTCACTCGTCAGCTTCATTTCTGAAGATTATTTTGACAATAGATATACAGACATTGTAGTTTTAATCAACCAGAGGACACTAAACTGTTGTTCTTGGTTGCCCCATAAAGACTCCAGTCTTCTCTAATGACCAGGTGACTGTAAATTAAGTCGAGCCTTGATTTTAGTTGGAAAAATGATTGCATGACTTATTGTGCAAACTGCTTGAGAACGTATTGCCTAAAAATGTGTTCTTTTACAATTTCAGAAAGCATTTACCTTTGATATAAATGACAAAGTGTGGGCTGCAAAGCAGATTGTTATCAATGAAATGTGCAAGGTAATGATATTCATTAATGACTTCAGGGTCTAGTGCAAAATCGACGTAAGTGATTTTTGATAAAGTTCTCAACTCACTAGATGATCCCTATTGTCTCTTCCTAACCTTTGGGAGAATTTAGCATTTCATACAAAGTCACATTGCTTTTGTGTTAGATAAAAATAACATAAGTGAATTTGATCAAGTTCTCATCTCTCCCTACATTATCCCTATTATCTAGCTTCATTACATTTTGGGAGAATTTAGTATTTCATACAAAGTCACTTATGTTGTTCATGCACTAGACCCTTCATTTATTAAGCATGTTTTGTTAAAGTTTAATACTAACATTGATTTATTACTTATTCATTATTAGCACTACATTTTGAATCATACTTGTTTGAATTATTTTAATAGGGCTTACGAGATGTGTTCAACTATGGCTTTTATGATCCTCCATTTAATGGCCGGTCTGGGAAATTCCTTGAAGAGGAAAGACCATTAAAGGATTATCCACTTAAAGGGCCTCATGTTGAGGTTGGTCAATTTGCATTTACTGCAACTACTTATTGATCAGTATTAACCCTTTACATACTAGACTTTTGAAAGCCAAAAATTTTAATTGCTTAGAAAATAAAAACTTCAGAATTAGTCAAAACCATTGACATTTCTAGATTATACTTGCAATGACATAAAAAATGAATGGTCATTTAATAAGGTTTAATCAACAGGTTCAAAAGTTAAGACAAGTTTAATTTATGTGAAATCGTTTTTAGCAGGACAAGGGTTAATTTGTTCTTATTCCGGTGAGCAATAATGAATGTCAAAATATCAAAGTCCTTGAATTTGTTTGAATATTCCTCAAAAAAATTTGTTGTTGTAGTTGCACACAGCAAGAAAACCCAAGAACAATGCTGCTATCAGATGTAAAAATTAATAGAACTGACCGATTTTATTGGCTGAAGAAAGAAAGATGCCACACTTCCACTGTACAAACAACCTAGCATTGATCAAGTACCAGAATCAAGTGTCAAACCTTTTCTGTGGTGAACGTTGAACAAAAGTGCAATTTTAAGGAGAGCTGCCCCATGACTATCAAACTAACCCTTATCCAAACAGTAATTCCTACGAAAACAAACCCTTATCCAAATAGTAACTTCTACAAAAACTATCCCTTATCCAAACAGTAACTCCTACAAAAAGTAACCTAAGTTATCCAAACAGTAACTCCTACAAAAACTAACCCTTATCCAAACAGTAAAACTCCTACAAAAACTAACCCTTATCCAAACAGTAACTCCAACAAAACTAACCCTTATCCAAACAGTAACTCCTACAAAAACTAACCCTTATCCAAACAGTAACTCCAACAAAACTAACCCTTATCCAAACAGTAACTCC
>JAOBAY020070911.1:0-11748 GCA_025331085.2 Zoanthus sociatus | reverse complement strand
CGGGACACTAATCCATCGCAGGTTAGCTCCCAGCAGATGCTGGTACTCATTTACCTACCCCGGAAGGATGGAAAGCTACTTGGCTTAGGCGGAATATATAGAAGGTCACACAAATATTCGAATCTCGGCAAACTGCCGGAATCGAACCTGGGACCTTTGTGGTTGGAAAACAGAGATCTTACCAACTGCGCTAACCACGTCCACCTTCAGGGTTGTCAATAAGCACCAGCAACTGGTGATATCGCTGGCTATGTGAACATTTTCGCTGGCAGCAAATTGCCAGAGATAGGCAGAAAAACAGTGGTCATTTAAAAAGATAAAGTATGAAATAAAAGGTACCGTCTAATTTCACAATATCCCTGCCAACTTCAAATTTTATTGATAACCCTGCTTCTTACAAGTGGGGTGGAACTGCTGCTAACAGTATGCAGTGTTGAAACAAGCTGATTTTCACATAATTGGTAGATATAATATAATTACTGTAATCAATACAACATGGTTTCATTAAGGCTTGGAACAGGTGGGCATTTAGAATTGGCACCCAAGCAAAGTTTATGGAAGGCCTTAGGGATTTTAAAAACCTGTTGCTCCAGAGATCCGAAAGTAGCCAGTCAACTTTCCTGGTGCCTGGCCCTTAATGAAACCCCTGAATGCACATAATTATATTTTTGTGTTTACTTGGTTTGAAAAATAAGACAGTTTAATTTTAATCTCCTCCCAACTAGGTGAGTAGCATCTGGAACTTACTTGCTGACACAAAGAGTTTTAACTGCTTTTTCTTGTGAAATTTCTATTGGCACTGAACACTGAAACAGAGTTTTATCAACTAACTTAATGTTTTAAACTGTTAATATTGCAGGCTTCTTTTTAAAAAAACACACAAGAAATGTTTGCTTGTTTGTTTGCATTGACTGACCAGTGACCATTGACCTCAGTTTCTAAAATTTTCAGTTTGTATGTGCATAAGAGGTTGACTGTATATATATGAGAGTCTGTGGTGTACACGAACATCAGCATACTGTCCATGGACACTGTTTTTGTCTTTTTTAGGGTTTGGGGTGTATTTGTTAGCAGTGTTAGGGTGACTGTATGTATTGTATGTGTGTCTGGTTTGTTTGGACACCAGCAAGGCCAGGCTTAGTTATTTCCAAAATTAAGAATGTCTAGAGTGACTGAAAAATTAAATGCAGAGCTTCTTTAAAGTTCTTTATAATATATGCGACCCTACATGCACTCTGATTGGTCAAAGTCTGCCTACATAGTACTTTTGCATGCCTCTATAATGCTGCCTCCTTGCCAACCTTGCATCTTCACTCAGCTGCCTCGTTGGCAATAATAATTTATTATACAGCAGGACTAAAAATAATGGCCAGTCATTGGACAATGTCCAACCAGAATTGCAACTTGACTGGTCAAATCTTTGGATCACCTGTCACTGCATATGACTGGCCACTTTTTAGGAAAAAATTAAATGTTTTTAGGCAGAAATGTAACATTTTAAAACGGCTTGCTAGCATGTGTCACTCGTCAATTTGATGGCATACAAAGTGTGTGTTCATTAGATATGTGGGAAGTCAGGTTGACATGGAGGTCATCAGTCGCACCTCCCACCTCTACTACAACCCAAGATCAAGTCTGCACGTGGGCTGAGATTAGTCATTCTCAATCTGACCTCAAGGGTTTCTCTCTGGGTAATCCGGTTTTCCTCCCTCTACAAATTCGACATTCACATCAAGATCTGAGCCATCAAGTGATTAAACATTAGCCTCTGGCTAGGAAGAATGGGCAACTATTTCCTTCACAATTGACATTAAATAAAGAATTTATTTATATGTATACAAAAAAATGTTGCATAGAACGCAGTGTACAAATGGCACATTGTGACTTTAGATTAGTTGACTGTATTAAAAAATTGTCATTAGGTTTTACGAGTTACAGTAGTTACTGTATTTTATGTGCCTAAATAAGTTTTGCATGATTTGCAGGAGCACAGTTTGTAGGACTTGAACTATACAAGAGGCTGAAAGAGTTTCTTAAAAACTATTTAATAGACATGCAAAAAGTAAGTACATTTCAAGCAATACCAACTGCAATAATTTTTTAAAAATAATTAATACTCTCAGTTTGGAGACTAGGTTTACTTAATGAACTTAATTTATATACCAGTTTTATACTTCATCCTTTTTTTCTTAATCCTAAAAAAATTGTGTTCCAAATTGTTTTAGTGTAACATCATAATTTTAGCTGCTACTGTTTTCCTTAATTAATTTAATTTGTATCTCAAAAATATAATGAAAAGTATCCTTGACAGCTGATAATTTTATTCATCTTTGTTTTAATATTCAGTGGTGTAAAATAATGATGATATAATGATTGTATGCATGTTTGTATTGCAGTTTAAGTTTATAGTTAGTGTTTTCTTATAATTATTTACATTTTTCAAGTATTAGACTATTACTAATAAATTTTATTTTTGGCAACATACTATGATTACAACATAGTGAGGTTTAGAGGAGTGTTTTCAAATCTAATGGAATGATTGGTCTCGCATCCCACTTTGGCAACACGGGATTTCATCCCACTGTAACTGATGAATTGATTGGTTCCCCGGTTAGGTTTGTCGTGGTTTGTAAATTACTCTTTAATGCCTACTTACAAGTAAGTGGGTTTCTTAAATTTAAAAGTGCTATTGAAGGATTTATTATTAAGTGTAATAAATCTTTATTTTCTTAGGATGGTGCAGATTTAATGGATGAATCTGTGTTGACATTTTACACACAGCGATGGGAGGATTATAGATTTTCAAGTAAAGTGTTGAATGGAGTTTGTGCATACCTTAATCGTCATTGGGTGAGACGAGAATGTGATGAAGGCAGGAAGGGCATTTATGAAATATACTCGGTAATTAAGATTTCCAAGTTGTTCTTTTTATTATAAGAACTTCATTATGGACAGTGGCTTTCTTGGATTTTTAAACATGAAACTGTGATTTAAAGTATGTGTCTGATTTTGACATGAATATAAGCCACCTTTCTTATGCAGCCATAAAATGGATCATCTTAAAGAAGTATTATTACAAATCACTTTTGTTAGTATTGTCATTGTGTTCTGAATCTGCATCATCAAAAATTTCATCAAGAGTTTCTTCAAATGTGAAAATGTATTCAGGGCTCGACACTAACGGTAGCCAACTAGCCACAGACTAGTAGAAATCCAGTTTTGGCTAGTAGATTTTCTGTTTCCACTAGCTACGTGGGCTAGTAAACAAAACACAAGTTTCTGTTTTTATCAAGGAAGACATCTCAGAATTTCAACGAATGACTAGTAAAAGAAAATGTTTGGCTAGTAGCATCAAAGTGGACACTAGCCATTAGACTGGTATTAAGTTGAAAAGTTAGTGATGATGATGATGTTATCTCTGTGTATTGGTGAGATAACATCATCAATCCAATTTTGATCTGAGTTTATTCCTGTAAACGGGGGTGGCCAGATTTACCCCACTTTGCTAGCTGAATCTCTCCAACTGCCACTCTCCATCTTGCTCATTTCATTGCATCCTTTTCCTCCAAACCAACTTTTTTGCTCTCCTTCTCCACTTGCGTCTTCCACATCTTCTTTGGCCTTCCTTGCTTCCTCTTGCCCTTCACTTCAAACTCCAATGCTTTTCTCAAAACATGCCCATCTCTCCTCTGCATATGCCTGTACCATCTCACTCCATTTGCCTTTGCCATCTGAGCCACTGTTTCCTGCAATCCCAACATCTCCATTAGGTCCTCTGTCCTCTTTTTCTCCATCAGTCTTCACCACACATTGCTCCCATCATAGCCTGCATAGCGGCTGTTTATTTTGGAAAAAATAAAAAAACGAGTCGGCGAGCGAAGCGAGCCGCGAGGAGAGTGGGGAGAGGAAAGGGGAGAAACATCCTGCCCAAAGACTATGTCTTTTCGATTATTCCCATCCACTGAGGGCCGGGAAATATGATTATCTTATTTCGATAGATCTGTCAGCAAGCTGTCAACGTGTTGTTGAAGCTTTGACCTAAGAAAATGTGAAGGAAATAATGTAGTTTTGAAGCGAGAGCAGCTTCTAGCTGCAAAAAATTAACTGAATGGAAAGGATGTTCAGATTCAGGTTCAGTCTTGTATCTTTATTCCTTGTACTTATTTATCAAAGTTTGAAGTTTTGCAAACCAAGAGATTTTTTTGCAGAGAATAAACAAGCCGACACAAACAGAATTTCACTTTTAAAAGAAGTTCTATACAATGATTTGTAATATTTTAACTTGCTTCTGGCATTTCAGTTTTAGCCAAGATATTTGAATAATAACATTGATGAGTTTTGCATATGGCGCCAAGCGTTTTGCATATGGCGCCAAGTTTTGCATATGGCGCCAAGCATGGCGGCCACGATTTTAAAGCTGTGAACCAAATCTACGATATTTGGTCAAAAATATTAAGTAGCTTCTCGTACTCAGCTATGCCAAGCTTGGAAGAGTTTAAAGAATTGATCCGTAAGGAAATTGCACCATTCAACGCAAAGATTGCTCATTTTCAAACAACTTTGAATGAACTTGAAAACTCGGTTAAGTTCTTATCTGCCAAATACGACAAACTGGTGACCCAATTCCAGTCATCTAATGAGAAACAGAGGAAGATTGAAGCTAATCTAGAGGCCTTTAAAAAGAATCTGATCTCTATCGAAGAAGAACTAGATGATTTTGCCCAATACCTACGCCGTGACTGCGTGGAAATATCGGGAATATTAGCTACCGAGAACCTTAGTTGCGAAGATATCGTCACTTCACTTGGCCAGGAAATGGGTTTGGAACTCGATGACTCAGATATCAGCATCGCTCACCCTCTGCCAAAATTTAGTGATGTCAAGGATGAGAAAGTTATTGTCAAGTTCACCAGACGCGAGACAAGGAACAGATTCTATAGTAAACGAAAATCCGTAGCCGGTCGAAAGGCCTCGACCTTCGATAGCTTCAAAGAATACGATCTGGCTGGAGCGGAAAAAAAAGTGTACATTGGAGAGTCCCTTACACCCTTCCGAAAAAAGTTATTCGGGGCAGTAAACAAGATTAAGAAAAAGCTTGAATGGAAATTTATTTGGACAAATAACGGGAGAATATATCTCAAACAGTCGGACAGCAGCCGTTCATACACCTTTGACTCTGGATCCGATCTTAACAACTTTGAGACGAAAATGAAACTCCCAGTAACTGACACAAGCAAGCTCAAGAGCAACAACAAAGCTAAGTTAAAAAATCGAAATACGTAGTTTCATTTATTAACTATTTTGTTCAAACTTCAAGCTTTGTATATTTAAGAGCAATTTCATACCGTTATGCCCTGGGGAATTTTGTTTGTGTTGGAAGTAGTCATATGCTAAGTAGTACATATTACATGTTCGTAGACTTGACCCACACACCTCCAAACAATGGATGAATTACCCTTTAATTTAGAACTAACAGTAGCTTTCGCTATAAGTGCCAACGAGCGAGACACAAACAGGAAAACAATAGAAAAACTGTGCAAAGTGTGAGAACAAACGCTCTCATTTTATTTTGTGAAAACTTTGTACTTTTAACTTTTCCATCCCACTGTGTGCAGATAATGGCGACATTTTGTTGCCGCAAAGTCTTGTTTTGATACCGCTAGTTTGTATTCTTTAACTCATTGTAAACTGAAATTTTTCGAAATAAAATATTTCTCTTTTACCCCGGTTTATAGTATCTTGATTTTAAGGCTGGAAGTTGACAGCTCGCTTTTAGTAATTTTGAATATATTAGCATAACGAAAATTTTATAAATTCCGAAATTTTTTTGTTTTGTTCTTTCTTCACTAGAACTTTTACTTTATTTGCGAGTCAAACTATACGAATTGTTTCTTACATAAAAGAAGCGAAATACTAAGAAACAATTAAAGAAATAAGACAGCACAAAAATGAACTGGATGTATAGGCTCTAGTTTTTGTTTTAGGGTAAACTTCAAAAACATAAGTTCTTACAGATATTGCAAAATGTTGGACTGAGTTGATCTAACCGTGTACAAATGGAGTTAAAAAATACAGATATTAGCAGGAAGAGTGAAATTCTAACTGCATATATATCGGATAAAGCTTTAGAGCAATTCAGATTACGCGAAATTTGGCAGCTCTCCAATGACAAACACGTACGAAAGAAACAGCTCACCGTAATTTTTATTGCTGTGGAGCTAGCACAACAACCTTCCAGGCCGTTGTACAATACTTTCGGTAATCCCAAGGAAAGATAATCCCATTTTGAAGACCTGTTAGAGCTCTAGAAGCGCGTCCCGCGTTGAATTGACAAGGATATGAAGCGCTCCATTTGAACGAAGCTTTCTGGACAACATAGTGGCCCAATGTGCATGAATGTTCCATCTCTGAGTGCTTGATTATTTCTGCATGAATTAGAGGCATCATTTCCGTACTGGTGCGCACTTATTTCTGTATACAGTTGCATTGTAAAGTAAAAACAATGTTTTCACCCAAGTCAGTAAATCATTTGGCGTGAAATAATTTCTACCGTTTATTTATTTTTGAAGTTTTAAGTTTAATGTTTTGTTACAGATATACTCAGCGGATTACCATTAGTTCTTTCCATATTTAAGTTTACTCATGAAAATTTAATATAAACAGTGTGATAAACAGGCGTAATAAACTTCACATTTTACTCACCTTTCGCTCTCCAAACTCATATGGAAGCCGGGAAGCCATTACGTCATAAGCAAATTTTCTGCGATATGATTGGCTTATTATTTTTTATTGTTACATTACATTACTTTTCTCAGGATCACTCGAGATTTTTTTCGCCTGCAGTTCGATACTTACAGAGACGGCTCTATAATGCTGCCGCCCCACGATCCTCGCCTTTTGGGTGGGATCGCACGTTGGCAATAATATTTATGAGGTCACTTGTTAAAATTGATTTACTATTAGTCTGTGAAATGTAAGGTACTGTATGTACCATTTGGTTTCTACTTGAAGTATACACAAACTGAAGCAGCTATATTTAACATTTCCTTTGAATCTTAAATTCTGTTATACTAGTGTTTTTGTTATTGTTTTGAGAGCAGCCAATTATGGCACTTTGAGCTGCTTAGTTTAACAACTGCTGTAATCTCTTTTTTACTGCTTTTTTTATTGGAGGAAATGATAATTGTTATCATTGTAACAAAGTGCTTATATTTTATTCATAGGGCTGGCATTCCTATGGACACACCAGGTGGAAGATCTTTCAATTACCAGCCACATTTGCCAAAAGAAGGTGAATGTTACAGTATTCAAGGAAGATTATATCAACCGTAATATCAGACAATACATCATAGTTACTAGATTACCTTGATGTTTGACTTATCTTTGTGCACAATACAATGATTACATAACTATTATTGTTCATATCTCATGTTTACAATTATTCTAAATAATACAATATCGCATGTTATCATACCCATCGTAATGTTCAGTTGATCAAACCTTGAATGGCTGTTGTGCTTCATCGCTATTTTTGCTTTGTTTTTTTTATTCTGAGATAAAAGAACTAGTTTAATTTATCTACACACTATTCTGCTTGTTAGTAAATGTACAGCTTCATTAGATCTCATGTTTGTGTTTTGCTAAAACTTATCAGTGGCGGATCTAGAAATTCTAGAAGGGGGGTGAAAAATGTACCAGAGAGTTTTGGAGAAGAAGGGTGGCTAGTACAAAGAATGTACCAGAAAATTTCACCTCCCCTGGATTCGCGCCTGCTTATATATTATTACTACTACTTTTACTACTACTACTGCTACTACTACTACTAACACTGCTAATGCTACTACTACTATTACTATTACTACTACTACTACTACAACTACTACTACTGCTACTGCTACTACTACTGCTACTACTAATACTGCTAATGCTACTACTACTAATACTGCTACTGTTTCTACTGCTACTACTACTGCTACTGCTACTACTAATACTGCTACTACTACTGCTACTACTACTACTACTATTACTACTAATAATAATACTACTAATAGTACTACTACTACTATTACTTCTACTGCATTCTAAACAGGAGACTTTTGGATTTTGTTAACTCGAAAAACTTACTTCATAATTCTCAAATTGGCTTCGTAAATGGCAATAGAACGTCAGATTATTTATTCACTCTTCGCGCTTTGATTGAAAAGTATGTTAAAAACAACAAAGAAAAAATTTACGCCTGTTTTGTAGACTTTAGGAAAGCGTTTGATTCTGTTTGGCATGAAGGGTTATTTTATCGTTTGTTAGAATACGGGATCGGTTGCAAAATGTACAAATTAATTAAGTCTCTTCATATGAAAAGTTCTTTGCAGTTAAGCTAAACAACTATAAAACTAAATCATTTCGTTATCAACGAGGTGTTAGACAAGGATGTATTCTCAGTCCAATTCTTTTTAACTTATTCCTAAACGAGCTACCACTAGCTCTTTCGACAAAAACAACCGACCCTTACATTCTTCCAAATGGAACAAGTTTGAATTGCCTGTTATATGCGGATGACCTAGTTATCTTTTCAAAATCTAAATTTGGCTTAGAAAACTCCCTACGAGTCTTGGAATCATTTAACCAGAAATGGCTACTTGACATCAACGACAAAAAAACAAAGATTGTAGTATTTCAAAACTCGGGAAGGAAACCAAAAAATGTCTCTTTCTATATAAACAATATAGAGATAGAGGTTGTCCAAGAATATACCTATCTGGGCATTACAGTTACTGCTCCTGGTAATTTTTCAGTTGCGCAAAAAACTGTATCTGACAAAGCAATGAATGCATTATTTAAAATACGAAACCATATTAATCTATCTAAAGTCAAACATGACCATGCTACGAAAATTTTTGACTCCGCAATTCTTCCAATAATCACTTACGGATGTGAAGTGTGGGGAGTATATAATAAATTTGACTTTGAAAGTTGGGACAAAACCCACATGGAAAAAGTACATCTGAGGTTTTGTAAACTGTATTTAGAACTCAACAGAAAAGCTTCGAATCACGCTGTTAGGGCTGAAATGGGGAGATTTCCTATTTTAATTTCAATAATAAAACAAATTTTAAAATATAACGTTTATTTACGATCTAAGGATAATAATTCGATTGTTAAACAAGCTTTTTTAATCTCGGAACAAATTGATCCCAACATGAGAAAATGTTACAAAAATAAACTTAACGAACTTCGTAGTCTCCTTGATGCCAGAGAATCTTACAGCTCAACTTTAATTTCTGAACAAATGGTGGATAAATCAGTGTCTTCTCTGAAAACAACATTTATCAAATTTTGGAAACAAAAACTACAAAGCTCTTCAAAACTTGAATTCTATCTAAATGGTAAATTTGATTATGCACCTGATGCTTTTATTGACGATCTGCGCAACTGCCCTGCAAGAAGAAACCTTTTGAATTTAAAGGGAACCTCCACTGTTAACACAAATAGCCCCTAAAATAGTCGAGACATAAAAAATAGTTTTTCATAGAAAAAGTCTCTCTGGTTACCCTGATTTGGAGTTCTGATCGTTTAAAAAAGGTCTGTACAGCTAGTTTGAGCTTCCCGCGGCTGCCATCGTGATGCACGTACAAGGCATTCTGGGTTGATGACGTAAGTTGGTTGCTTGACGGGTTTTGCATGTGTTGTTTGCATTTGCTGGTGTAAGATGTATGCAGTAGAACCATACCAGTTAGAGCCTGAATATTCTTCAGGCGAAGAAAGAGATACAAATGATTTTGAAGAATCGGAAGAAGAAGAAGGTTTTTCACCGCCGCAGTCATCAAGCGACACCAGCCGCAAAACAAGCACAGCATGGTGCAATAGTGGGAAGTGCGTGATAATGGCGACAGTCGTCGAGTGTGTTTGCTGTCGAGAACTTTTGTTATTGTCAAAGACAATCGAAGGTTTGTTGTTATTGCATTCTTGTTTCTTTTTACGAGTTTTTTTATGAAAGCAATCTGTCATCACGATTTCCTTTAAAATGAAAACGATATTTTAACTGACAATTTGAAGGAAATCTATATGTATATATATATTATTTCGATCCATTTTTACTTTTGGAGTCGACTCCTGCTAGTGCTTTAGTCGCTTTTCATTGAACTTCAGTAGGAATAATTTGATTCTTAAACTTTTTGCTATATTTTAGGGTTGCAGTGTATTACAGAACACGAAAGCTTTGGGGCCGTTTGCCTCAACAGAGATGTTTTGTGGACAGCTCTTGTAAATTTGCACGACAGAAAGTGCTGTCCTTCCAAATTGAAAGAACATACCAAACAGGTAACCTAATAAAATTTCTTATAAGAAGGGTTAGGTGCAGGAACTTATTTTTTTTTGTCAAATTGAGCGAACGTGCAGGGCGAATAAAATCTTTCCCATCTTATAGTTATACAAATAGGTCTCTTATTCGTTGTACGCGAGTATATGTTACAAGTGTGCTTTGACAACAAATCGTACGGTATTAAAGTCTAGTGATAATAAATATTTTGATTGAAATTAATGTAAACGTCCCCTCTAAAGAATTTCCAGCTTCGTTTTTGACATTTTGACTTTCATTTTCTTCAGTTTATATTAGCAAATAAATTTTTCGAAAGTATTCTAAGGAAAACAATTTTGCAATTCTTGTGAAAAATAAACCAGAGCATGATTTCACGAAATACATTTCTTTTTTTTCGTTTAATTTATTGAATTCAGGGACTGTTATAACTGTTAAGGAAAGCTTTTTAAGGAAAATGCATCTCGAAAATATTACTTGCATCCTCAGCCGGTTAGCACCGAAATCCAAAAACCTGCTCGATGGACCTTGTTTTTATTTTTATTTTCTGCCATCTATACCCAAAATTAATATGAGCTCAATGTAACTCCAATTTTAATTTATTGGTTTCAGATCATTGCACTATTCTGCATACCGACAGTTTACTTGGTGGGTGCATGGTCATTTAGGGAGGACGATTCACCGGGTCATACCATCTTGTGTTGTGAAAGCAATCAGGGATGCATTTCCAGAAGAAAATGGGGTGTATGTTGGAGATGATAGAGAGGACAATGAAAGTTAACCAAGCCTGGAGGGACTTTTTAGATTTGTAAAATATTTAATTTTGATGAACAACCGCAGAGTAACTGCATCAGAGAAGTGGTGTAAGCAATATATTTTTTACAAGAATGTCTTACTGAATCTATATTTTGAAAACAAAAAATGTTTTTAGCTTAGTTGTTTCCCATAATAAGTTTTGTATTTTTTTGCAATTTCTTTTGGAATATGTACAGCATTTCTATTAGCATTTTGAACAAAACCATAATGTAAGCATGCTTTTCAAATTTTTAACACTGGAAATAGCTTTTTGTTGAATCTAATATTTACAGGACTTCCCAGTTTTTTCATCAAGTCACAATAATGTTGGTGAACACTATTATATTATATTCATTAAAAGTCTTAATAATATTAATTTAAGCTAGTATGCTTGCATTTAAAACTGCTAAATAAAGATGAATTGAACTAACTTTCTAACTTGTAACTCATTTTTTCCTTGTACATTTATAAATAGTTTTTGATTTAGAGTTGTTTTTGAAACAAGTCATAACTAAGTGTCACTGCTCTTCATCAAAAGCTGATGAAACACAACAGTTCAAAAAGCATACCTGTCAACTCTCCCGGTTTTACCGGGAGTCTCCAAGTTTTTCATCAAATCTCCCGGTCTCCAGGTTAGAGCA
>JAOBAY020070901.1:0-11749 GCA_025331085.2 Zoanthus sociatus | reverse complement strand
TATAATCGTACCGCGCATGCTCGGGATTGCAAGGACAAGTAGATTAGTTTCGCTGCTCCTGCGTCGCAGCAATAATTTTTCTAGGAGTGCTAAACTATGTTGGAACAATATATTATAATTAAAGATGTTAAAGACTTTAGAATTGACTCATTGCTGATTGTGATTAAAAGTGACAGACAGATGAACCTGTAGCAGTAAAGCAGTGAGCAAAGTCTTCAACATTTTTAACTATAATGAGATATATTTAAAGTTACATAAACAGGTTAATGTAGATATGGTGACACAAGCCGTTACAAAGAAGAAACCTAACAAAGCAGCTGGTTCATCGAGTATAGTAGCTGAAATGTAAAAAAGTATCAGGGAAGCTGGGTTAAGACTTGTGGTTGACCTTTCTAATGCCGTGATTAAAATTGGTGATATGTACCATTGGACTGGGAAGATAGCTACATCATGAACACTTACAAGGGAAAAGGTGATGTACTTGATAGAGGAAACTACAGAGGACTTAAACTACGTGTTAAAGTCATGAAAAGTAAAGAGAGAGTTGCTGAGAAAATCATCGGGGCAAGAATATCAATCAACAAATTGCAATTCAGATTCGTGGAAGTGGAACAACCGATGCAATATCCTTAGATAGCTATGAGAAAAACATCTAGCTAAAACAAAAACTCTATTTTTCATTTGTTGATCTTTTAAAAAGCATTTGATTGTGTACCTAGGGAATTTATCTGTTGGGTAATAAGGAAGCTCCGACTTGAGGAATGGATTGTGCACATGGTCATAGCACTAGGGCAGAGGGAAGTAGTTACCCTTGTAATTAAAACTAAACAAGGTGTCTATGCCATAATAAATCATTACAGTTAAAACTAAAAGTTTTGGTGTGGTTTGTTTTCTTAAAGGTCTTGAAGGCAACCTTCTATGTAGGAGAGAAAGAAAATGTCCAGCTAAAAACCCTGTCTATGTACGGTAGATCCATATAAAGGTGTCTGGAGTTTGTCCCCACTGACAAGAAATCCTAGGCAGGGCTCAAAATTAAGAAAATTTCATGGTCGCATTTTTGCGACTGGTTGCAAAATTTTAGTTGTAAAATTAAAAAAAAGTTGAAAAGTAGTGGTAAGGTAGCAACTTCTGGCAGATAATTTTTGTTTTACTTTATTATCTGTTAGAGATGAAGATTGGTCATAAATTGTGACCGCTGTTAAAGTTTGAGAGTCACAAAAAGAAAAATTTAGTTGCAAATGCGACCGCAATTTCGAGCCCTGCTAGGTATGGCCCTGGTGGTTCAAGCTATCTAAAAACTCCACTAGTAGAATCAGATTCACTGACACTTACAGTGATGCAGTTGGAGTAAAAGTTGGTGTACATCAATAATCAGTACTAAGTCCACTGGTGTATATCATTGCTGTTGATGCCCTATCCTGTGACTTTTGTACTGGTACCTTCGTGGGAGATAACTTTATAATTGTTGCAGAATCCAAGAAAGAGTTTTGGAACTCCAAATGTTGAAGTAGGTGCTGACGTTGGGTGCACAAGAAATGTAGTAGCATAATGGGAGCTCTTAAGCCTTTCAGCCCTAGGCAGTTTATCAGGATCTCAATTCTCCTTTCATATCTCAGACAAAATGACTTATTTAGTATTGAGACTTTAGGATTTCATTGGATACAATATTTTGTGCAAGATGAAAAATGAAATTCTCCCAAGCTGCTTATATTAAAGATATGAGATTTAGTTAGGGGAATTTAGCATGTGTCACTTGACATGTTTAGGGCTGAAAGTGTTAAAGTGGATCATAATTATCAGTTCAGCAAATGTTTAGGTTTGGCCTGTCTAATTGACAACCGTCTAGTCAAAGAGTGACACCTAGACAATGAAAACAAACTACAGGTACATGTAGTGGACTGTTTCTGCTCTTAGGTGACATGCTTGGAGCAGTTGATGGCTGTGACCTAGGTGTGACTTGCAGAATAAGATCAGTGTGGGGTAAATTCCATCAACTGCTGTGAATCCTGACATCACATAGTTTCTCTTTGATCACTTGTGGAAAGAACTACAGCACTTTCATCCATAGTGCCTTGCTATATGCCATAAGTGTTAGACATTGATGATCTGCAGGTATTCTAACAACTCAACAGAGCCGTGATCAAGTAGATCTATAATGTTTGTCTCAATGAAAGAGTAACTTCACCCTCCCTGCTGAAAAAGCTAAGATTAAAGACCTGAAAACCCTCGTAGATTGCAATGCTATGGATTCATTCAAAGAAGTGATTGTATGATAAAAAAAAAATCATTAACTATGGAGTCACTGTGAGGAGTCACAGACCAAGACCCAGAGGAAGACAGAAGAAGACATGGAGTGAACAGGGAAAACCGGATTTCAGAAAACTTGAGCAACATGATGGATATTGACGGCTTGGAAAAATATTTGGAGAAACAAGTTGCAAGCAGTCATCTCAAGATAAGCAACTTACTTTGAATAGAGCAAGCGTGTTCAACAAATATGATGAGGAGGATACTAGAACTTGTCTATTTGTAACTCAGAGTTTCACACTGTAGCGATTTTTAGAGGGTTCTAATTTTATGTTTTTCAAGGTGCTTGCAGTTATTAATAAGTTTACAAATGCAACTATAAAATATTAAAATGTATTCAATGCAGCATCAAGTTTAACCCCTAGATCTTAAATTTATTATTATTGTTTTGGAAAGGGGTTATTTTTCCTTTTCAATACTTTGTTTGTTTTACATGTCTCGGGGCTTACTTTTTGGGGAGCTTGTAAATGTAGTTAATTTCACTAAATTTTATCTCCATGAGTGTTTTTAACATGTATGTTACATTGAAATGCAGAGATCTCAAAAATATCAACCCAGAGTTCTACAAGAGGCTGGTCCTGCCTGAAATGGGGTTTTTCTTTCCCTAGGAGAAGATTTGGAGAACAAGAATGTTGTGGAACACAACTTTTCTTGTTATGGTGTTTGTTATAAATTGTGTTTTTTCTGCATTGTTTAGGAGTCCTAATGCATAAAACGTTTTGATCAAGGAAAACTGGAGGTATTGAGAAGTCAGTAAAATATTTTATGACCTCAAAATTCAAACCAAATTTCAACTATGTTTTGTTTTTTTCCCTAGACTCGCAAGTGGTTTAAAGCTCCTCTTGGGCGCTTGGCAATGCAGCCTGATGAATCATATTTTCTTGAAGTAAATATAACTTCTTTCTCCTTCTCATTATTGTTACTCTTTTACAACTTTGTTAGTTCTTTCTTTAGCTCAGTCAGTTACTTTTAAACTTTTCATCACTCAGCTCTGATTTTGATCTGATTCACATGTTGTGTACAATTATCAATTCATTCAAAATTGTTATAAAGGTAAGAGTTTGAATCCAGTTATGGTTTTCAATATTACACTTCTTTGCTCCATCTAATGCAATTTCCTGTCATTTTTAGCTTGTGGGGAGTCAGTATTTTGTGTCATAGAAAATTTGCTATCGATTCACAATTGTCCCAAGTTTGTCATGCACATTCATGCAATCATTGAAGGTTGCTCATAATGTACTTACTTGGCTTCCAATAAAATATGTTTAACCTGTCGTGATATTTTGGTGTAAAACCACACAATTTGCAATATCAGATCAACATCTCAATATCTTACTTACTCCACGAGCTCACCGGAGGATCCCTTTGATTTTATATACAGTAGAACCAGGGTTTGACATAAACATGAATGCATATCCAAGAATTGTCTTGGCTGGTACACTTTCCAGCTTTCCTTTTTCCTAATGAAAATTAAAACATACAACAAATATGTCTGATTATACAGTCATATAGAGTTACACTAATATGATTTCCTGCAGCCCTGGAAACTTGAGTGCCTATAACTTATCATTCAATCAACATGTCTACTGTTTGGAGACAGTCACTTTTTGGTAGAAAAGATCGTTTGTAATGAGATGATGTGAATTTGAATGGAAGCACAAACATTTCAAAATCATTATCAGGCCTTGACAAAAACTTGAATTCTTGCTTGCCTGGGACAACTCTCAGCTAGCCCAAGTACTTAGGGGGCTTGTCTGTGAGCACTTGTCCATTGGGCAAGTGACTATGAAAAGTTTCTTGCCCGACTTTAAAATATACTTGCCCTTGACGACCGGACAGGGGAATTTTGTCAAGCCCTGGTTATTAGTAGAAGACAGTATTTAAAGTTTGACACACAAACTAGTTTGAACACAAGTATACTGATACTATCATATAGTCAGCTATACAGTTTACGAGTGGACTAATATTTTATTACTTATTTTAAGACTTTGCCTTTATATGGGAACTTCTTCCTATCTGTAATTGATTTGTTGATAATTTTTTGTTAACAAATAGCATGTTAGGCTGTTTAGATCATAATCTATGATAATATTCATTTTTGTATCAATAAATTCCCATTTAGCTTTAATTTATTGAATGTATTGTAATAATGTCTGACTTTTTTTTTCTTGTACAGCTGCTTCCACCGGTTGGCCTTGTTGACAATCCTATCAATGCTGTTACCACAAAGTTTGTGCGGACATCAACAAATAAACTTCGATGCCCTATTTTTTGTGTAGTGGTCAGTTACAGTTGTTTAAATCTTCTTTCTCATATAGCCTTTGTATTAGCAGTTAAAAGTCTCTCAGCAGCTTAACATTGATGAAAATAAAACATTGTGAATTAATGATTTTTGCCTGTTGTTTAAAAACAATTTTTTAAACCAACATTCTCTTTATGATACTTTCAATATAACTTTGGTTATGCCTATTGGGTATTCACAGAAAGCTAAGTTTTTTCATTTTTTGCTTTCTATTGAGCCATACTTCTTGAAATCATTCAAGAGTGTTGATACTGGATCTTTACTTTTAAGTTTAGATATTTGTTTAATACCAACAGTCAGCTTGGCTTATTCTTTAAACAATGCAAATTGGTACACAATGAACCTAGCTGCTCAGTATTTTTGCCATGTCAGAAAAAAATACAATCTTACCTGCCATTTTTTTCTTTGCCTTACCTAATGCATCATTATTTTTGAAGTTCTAAAGAATACCTGTTTTTTCCTATAAAATTTAAGTTCAGTTCTTTTTTTCCATTCCTAAAGTCTGAGGGAAACGGAAAAGCTAATTAATTGTAAATGAATAAGTTGCAGTTGTGAATATTTTTTCAAAATCATGAGCAGTGTTGGCAGTTATGTATCTGAGCTCAGTAATTACTAGAGAAAGCTGAAAAAATAAAATATGATAATTTTCGAGTTTAGTAAAAGCTGTCACTATATAAAACTTCTGAACCCACTGGAACAACTTAGATGCAATGTTTTGTTCAAAGATATACGAGAGTGCAGGGCTTCAAATAAATATTTACCAGCTAACCCTTGTCAGATTGTCCGGACAAACCTATTGCTTGAACATATTTCAGTTTTGGCTGGACAGAATAATACCAGCTATGCATTATCAATATAAATGTGCCTCCTCTCTCCCCTTCACTTGATATTAGATATTAAACAAGTACATTTTCAAAGCTTTTATTGTACATGTTCATCACTCTTAAAATGGAATGCATGGTACAGCAAAATCAATATCGCATATTGTGTGTCAGCTACCATTTCAGTTTTGTGTCTTATTTACAGTTAGTTAATATGAAGTTGGGTAAAGTTTATATCTTTTTATATGTGAATTTACTGCTAAAAGGGTTTGTTTCCCTGGAATAAAGAATGTTTAATGTGTTGCGGTATTTATAGCTTAAGTGATTCACACAGAAATGTTGAAAAGTAGGAAAATGAATTGCTTGTTTGTTATTGCTGTTTGCATATCCTTCTACTGTCACTGAAAGGTTTTGTTGTCCTTTTCACATCATGTTACAAGACCTGCATGGACCATAAAATAAACAAAGTAATTCACACCCACTAATTTGCAATGACGACTTAGTGAATGACAAAGCAAAAATGTACAACAAAAACTGGAAATTTTGTGGCAATTAGAAATCATTCATTAAAAGTTCTTGGTCTGGTAGTTAAATGTCTGCCATATTTCCTCCTTTTCACAAATGCCAATAAAATTAAAGTATTTTAAACTTGAAACTTTAAATTTTTTCCTTATCAGAAAATGGACAAGTTGTGCAGCCTTTTAAGGCTTTGATCGAACATTGTTTGTTGACCAACCTTTATTTGAAGCCCTGCATTGCTCCCTGGGATCTGCATTTTCAACCTAGTCATATGAATCACAACAATCTGGATAATCTGCTGATATCTCACCCAAAAAACATTCCACTAGGGAAAATGCCTTTCCCAATATCAGCTTTATTTAAGATATTAATAATTTTCGTAAAAACCTGTTTGGCTTCAGCCTTTTCTGGCTGGTTCATATCCCACTAATCAGGGTACATAACACAAAAGCATGTTTTGCTTCTTTGTGAGCTTAGTTGTGTTTTTGCAACTTTTTCTGTTACTTTGCTATGCCGATAGTGGACACCAGAGGGGCGCAGGTTGGTGACTGGTGCATCAAGTGGCGAATTTACTTTGTGGAATGGACTTACTTTCAATTTTGAAACAATTTTACAGGTAAGAAGGTTCCATAAACAGTTTCTACAATTATTTTTTTATTTCCACCTTGGTTAAGATTTTTTTATTTATTAACGTATAACATGAAATATAAAAGTTGAAAAATTCAGTCAGTGCTTATCAGCTGTAATGTTGCATTTAAGTCCGTGACTGAAAGAAGAGTGATCAGCTTTAAAGATGTATTTTTTTAATGGTTTGTGAGTAATGTGACTTGCAGTTTACAGTGTTTATATAGCAATATAAATAGGTGTAATTAAACATAAGTTTGTGTTTTAGCTAACCACCTGGTATTGCTAATGAATCTATGTAATAATTACAACAATAAAATTCTTATTAACATTCACATCCTTATGAGTGAGAAATGTCTGTTTTACCTGATTATGTTTTGATTGGTTAAAGTTGAAATTAAACCTTCATTTTTTGCTAGGCCCATGAGAGTCCAGTGCGCTCCATGGTGTGGAGTCACAATGACTCCTGGCTTCTGTCAGGGGATCATTCTGGGTTTGTGAAGTACTGGCAATCAAACATGAACAATGTTCAGATGTATGAAGCACACCATGAACCAATCAGAGGACTAAGGTTAGGATCGATCTCCATGGCAATGCCTGTCACACAAGTGGTGAAGGAGTCGCCAATTTTAAGAGTAGCAGTTAGTTCTGGTATAGTACAAATAAGTTTGCTCCTTTTGGAACTTTTTCTAAAGGTTTTCCTAGTTATAGGACCATCTTTAATATTGAATAACAATAATTGGGCTATTAACAGGACTAGCAGATTATGCAGAGAACTTCCATAAAGGTAAAATGGTTATAAACAGTATGCATCATTGAATATTAGAGAAGCCACTATGTGTCTTAAAGTAGTAGAGTGAACCTCACCTTTTAAACTAAGCTAAATCCTTTACGAGCCTAGTGGCTGGCCCATGGAGCTGGCACTTATCTCCAGTTTCTGTAGTGTTAAGCGGATGAGAGTCTTTGACTCCCCCCGTACGGGACTCTAATCCGTCACAGGTTAGCTCCCAGCAAATGCTGGTACTCATTTACCTTCCCCAGAAGGATGGCAAGCTGAGTTGGCTTAGGTGGAAAAGAAGATCACTCAAATATTCGAATTTTATCGAACTTGTGGTCAGAAAGCAGAGATCTTACCATTTGTGCCAACTATGTCTGCCCCTTTTTAAGCTAAAGAAGTAATCAAAGCTTTGCTTAAGTGTTTTTTTCCAAAGTTATGGAGAAAAAAGAGAGTTAAAAACCAATATACTTGTGAATGGGCTTTTTTTTTAAACTACTCAGGAGTTAGTTTAAGACACATGGTGGTTTTTCCATCTGTTATATCCAAAAAACTTGTTGAATTTCAATGTAGAAAAAATACTTTGCATTGAATGGAACATTATAAGATTTAAAAACATTGGTAACTTATATTTATGATTAGATTATGAAATAATAGATTATAGCTTTTTTTAATAAAGTTTAACATACAGAAATAAAAGTATTTTTAGCTTTAGGACAATAAAACAAATCTAATATCCAATGAAATAACCTTATACCCTTTATTTCTATCTTCCCTCCTCCAAATAAAGTAATTGAAACCCAAAGTTGCTACCCTAATTAAGCATACACTTCTGTTCAAAAGAACTGGGTAGTAGAACTTTTGTATACCTGTAGGAAATTTTTCACTAATGCCCTTCCAGAACACCCAAGCTGACTCTTTCATTAACATGCTTTACAGGTTTTTCTTATTTTCTGTTTTTACTGTGATTATAAACAGTTAATTAAACTAGACACTGTAACTCCTACTTGATGTCACCTTTTCTGCTCTTCACTTATGGTGTTTCAGGCATTTGGTGTAATTTCTTTTTTATAAAAATATGTGTACCATATTTGAGTAAGTAAACACTCACCCACTTCCCGACCCCCGACCCTGAGTTGAGCACTTGCTTGAGCACAGGTGCTTGATTAGTAAGCTACAGAAGGTAATCTGTAGAAGCATAGCCACTTTTTGAAGCCCAAAAATGCAATGCAAAGATTAAATATCATTGAGTAATTGCTATAAAATTCTTTTTAAAATACCAACTCAAGTTCCGTTTTATGACAAATAATCATCATCAAAGCCAATCACTTGGCAGTCAGATATACACATTATTCATATTATTGATAGCTACGAAATACATTGTTTTAAAAGAAATGCTTACATTAATGATCAGACGAGTATAAACATTTAATGTTACACAACATTTTATATTTTAACATTTTATAATCCATCAAAGTTTGTGTCGGAATATTCTTTATGAAACAAAAGTCCTATGGCCTCTTCACGAAATGCTGCAAGACTCTCATCTGGACTTTATTTCATCCAAAACTTCTTCATTTTGAGTTTCAACTACGTTGTTAGAAATTCTAAAGCAATGATAAGATTCATGATGGTTTGCTCAGGGATTTCCCTCCTTACTCTTGAAAACTAGGTGATAACATTCTGCTGAGTTGTAAAATGAGATTTTCATCATTTCTTCTCACAATTTACATCCATTTAACCCCGTGCTAGTTGAGCCTGCCCTTAAAAGGCCATTGAAATGATTGTGCAATCGAAGAGCACCCATTTGGGTGAACACATAAATGGTTCCTTGTTGATCTGCAATTTCTGCCTTTTATTTATTCTTATTCCTATGTGAAGTTTTTTCTTCCACCGTCACTGCCATCCTGCACTTCCTTTGAAATTAGTAACATCAAGATGCACAGTAGTTTATGAAGTTTTTTCATCATTTTGTTTGTGCCACTAAGTACAAGATTTCAGTGTACTACTAAATTATAAAGAGGCATTGTATAGTCGAGCTTACCAGGTGCAATATTGTGCATAACACGTATTAGTTGACCTTATTTTATTGTTTGCCATGTTAAATTCAGCCGTGTGGCAAGGCATCAAATGAATCTAGATACATAAGGAAAGTTTTAAGTTTGTCTCATATTTTAAAGCTTAAAAGATGCAACACAAAACATTGTTAAACCTACTTCAGCCTGAGCGATTCCATGGACTGCACAATGTGGTGAAGGGCCATGCAGTGTCTGGACCCACTATAGTGGGTATTTTTACCAGATGCTCAATCAGAGTGGATAACTCAATTTAATATATACAACAATTAGAATACAAGCTGGCATTTTTTTCCAGATAGAATGATGAGGTTGATAGAAATCTCTGAAGAAGAAACATCGAGTTTTGATCCGGGTTTCTCCCTGTAAACGAGGGTGGCCAGATTTACCCCACTCTGCCAGCAATCTCTCCTACTCCCACTCTCCATCTCGCTCGATTTATTGCATACTCCTTCTTCAAACCAACACTCTTGCTCTCCTTCTCCACTTGCAATTTCCATGTCTTCCTCGGTTGTCCTGGCTTCCTCTTTCCCTTCACTTCAAACTCCAACACTTTTCTCAAAACATGCCCATCATCCCTAATAATTTATTTTAAATCCAAATTTTTCTCTTGCATTTGAAACATATTTTGTTGCTATTTAACTTTTCTCTGGGAGTGCTTTCTGAATATGAGCATTTAGTTCTTCCAAATATTCTAAAAAAGCAGGGAAGGGACATCATATTGAATTAATTGTTTACATCCTGCAGACGTAGCATAAATAGTAATTACGGTAGCCCATCAGATTGCAGTATTTGCAATAGTGACTAGATTTCTACTCCTGTGCAAGTAATTTTCTCTGTAAAGGTTGGTTGGTGCTTACTCCAGTGCAAGGACCTATTTGGTTTGAATCAATTCAGCTTTGACAAATTGATTATAATACCTGTTGATTTTAAAAATTTATTCTCTTGTTCTCTTTTTCAAAATTTGAAAGATTCGTATCTTAGCTTTCTAGTCCAGAGAACAACTGTAAAACAACCTGCTATTTTGATCCACAATGCTGTGAAAAACATAGAGTAATTTCAGTGCAGTTATGGAAATATTTTGATCATAATTTTTTATACACATGAGTGAAATTATTCTTTTAAAGACATAATAAAGAACTTCACACCTTGAAATGATAATCCAGTTCCAATTTTTATCTTTGTTCCTACTACACTGAGGAATACTCAAGGTTTTGATAAGTTCATATGTCAGGCTGCTTTGTTGTAGTGGAGCTCCTGCGGAGCACCATACTTAAGAAAATATAGTATATTCATCAAGTTGAATTTTCAACGTCATGTCCGTCCATTCGTACATACGTCCGTGTAAACAAGTGGAATAGGTTTTCCAGAGACTGCAGTACGGTTAATATCTCTTTGGGAGCTCTGCTTTTAGGCAGTGCCTAAATATTAATGTCTTCAACTCATATTTTGTGTGGATTTTAAAAATGCTGTATTCATCTGTACCCAGCAACTATAAAAAATAAAACCAATTTTATGCTATTTTAATTTTATGACATGGTACTTCAGAATCAAAAATCTACTAATAGTTTGTTTTATTGTCAGTCCATAAATGATAAATGTTGTCTGAGATTGTACTTTCAGTTAAACTATTTTGCATTTGTTTTGTGTTTTACCTTTTGTTTTCATTTTTGTTTAATGCAAATCAGTAAAGGTCACTTGTGTTGTTAGTTTTAGTGTTGTGAGGTAAGTATAATATTAATGTAGAATAATTTTTTTATCTAGTTTTTCAATGGAAAGCCAAGTAAAAAAAGTTATTGGTTTCCTGCCCTGAATTACCAACAGCATTTGGCAGAAGGTCCAAATTATATACAATTTTGTTGTTTTTTTGTTATTTTCCAAAATATAGGATTCTGACCTCCTTGCTTCCAATAAAACAGAAAAAGGTTTCCTTGCCATCATATTATCAGACAACATTTTATAGTGATCCTTAAGTACTCAAGAATTGGACTTTAAGGGCAAGTGATATATATGGCACTATAAAAATGTTGAATTATTATTTTTAGTCGTTTTTTTGAGTCTATTTTACAGAAGAGTTGGGTTTTTCATTATGGATGTTCAGATTTTGTCACAAGATATTTAGAAATAAAATGAAATAAATATGAAATAGGAGAGGAGTGGGCAGGCAAAAAGGAGGTGGTTAAAGAATGTGAAACTAATTTTATTTTCTTGGCCTTATTTTTATTTTATTTTATAATATAGATAGGATCCTGCGTGCGCTCTGATTGGTCAAAAATCTATATTTTATCAGAGTATAAAACATAGAAAAAGCGTGTTTTATTGTTTT